>MJUU01057554.1:48543-70047 GCA_002080025.1 Modiolus philippinarum | reverse complement strand
ATAAACTAAAAATGACAATCTATTTACTCCAATTTCATATGCTTTGTTGACTTATTAATAAAAATCTGTACCCACCCTACCGCATGTAAACAAAAAATGAGCTCCGTGTTTTTTGTGCCCCTCCGGTTCCGTGTATCGGAATACCCGGCGTGAACATACGTTGAATAAAGAAAATTTATCTAACGGGTCGAAACCGGTTTAAACTTGACATATCATTAGAGAATAACATTTAAATTTCAAAGTGATCGCAAAAGCTCTAATGTGGAAAATCAAAATTTTACTGTATATACCAATTAAGATTGGCAGGTATATGGTCAATGTAAATTTAACCACGGACTGATCCTTTATATTCGAATTTAACCTATAACGTTAGCGAGGATATGAAGGCCAAGCCCATGGTTACATGTATATGACAATAACCATATACCTGCCATGAATTATTTCGATTCTAACATGACATAAAATGGAATTTTCCATTCTGAAGCGACCTAAGAGAATTTCCCGCCTCCATTGCTGTCTGTGTCTATGACTCACAATACAAAATCTGACGTTTTCAAACAGATGGAAGTTCAAAATTCAAATCGAAAGCAAAACAATACATATTTACGTGTCCGAATGGCATGATTTAGTTAAAACTATTCTTAACCTCTATTTCCTCCATAAACTAACACGAACAAAATTTAAAGCACTGTTGCTTTTCATCCCGTTTACTCATATTCCGATACCATTTGCGCATGTGCGAAATATATGGTTTTGACGATTAATAAATATTTTCATATCACTACTACCAGAAAAACAATTTATATTTCTTTAAATAAGTCAGCAATAAATAAACCTTAATAATGTATTCGTTGCATTGACAATTTGGTTACTTTTGGATGAATAACAGGGAGATGTAAAATGGTGATAGCGGGAGGCGTCAATTCTATACTCTATCCAGACATGTTTATTGGTTTAAGCAGAGCACGTATGGTGTCCCCAACTGGCCAATCACAAGCGTTCTCTGATAAAGCTGATGGGTATGCCAGAGGAGAAGGATGTGGTATTGTGATTCTGACAACCCTTAAACAGGTAGGTTTAATATTTTCATCGTTAATGTTATTGTCTCTACTCAATCTAACCTATAAATGATTTGTTAGGAAATTCTGTTTTAAAGAGTAATAAAGGTACAACAATGTCTGTTTTTAAATGATTAAAATAAATTAACATGCTAGTACTTGTCATAGTCACGCTAATAAATACGGTAACCTTTGTCTGGTATTTACTGCAGTCAGATAAATTTGATATTTCTGTAATATAATGTATTGCCATATACTCTAAAAAGGTAAGCTAACATTCTAAATAGTAATGACATATTTGCACAGGCTTTACAAGATGGTCGCAAAATATGGGCTGTTATTTCCACTGGTTGCAACCAAGATGGTCGTACCACATCCCCAATCACAGCTCCTTCAGGGTTACAACAAAGAGTGTTACTGGAGAAAGTTTATTCTGAGAACAACATTGACCCCGGATTAGTCAGTGTGATCGAGGCCCATGGTAAGTGTTTGAATTTAAAAAGATATTTTAATTTTAGAGCTGTACTGAGAAAAAAAAGTTAGCAACACCGATTTCCAGCAGTTTTAAATTTTAAAAGAAATTCTAAACTGCTGATAAATTCTGATGGCAGATAAAAAATACCGACATTTGCTTTAATTGTACCATAAAAAATCTTCATTTTGTCAGTTAGTGTTTATAAGATATTCATTTCAAATTATGGTCCGAAAATTAACATGAACTTTGGTCCAAAAGGCGATTGTCATCTTTGAAAAAAAAAACAAAAACAAAAACAAAAAACTGCAAAAACCACTTCACGGTCACCGTTACATAACCAGTTCAGGTAATCAGAAACGTTTTGTTCGCGTTCGTTGCCAAAAAAAATTTAAAAATGCACTTTTTGAATATCCCCCCATTTTCAATATTCTCCATTTTGAATCGAGTTTTCACAAGATTAATGCAATATTCAGACTTTATGCACCTACGTTAGGTTAATGATTAGTGGAACTCACCACCAGCTCAGAAATTTGAAATCTATGAATTGAGATGTGGTAACCTAAAAATAGACGCTTTATATTCACACCAGCTGTTGCTTAACTTTTTTGTTCAGTATATTATTCCATTTCACAAATAGTTAATATTATTACTATGTATTTCACAAACAGAATTAAGATTTCATCAATGTTGTGGGGAAAAAGTATATTTTGAAACATTTTATATATATATGTCGATTGAAGCAAACATACACAGCGAGAGAAAACGGTCTGGGCTATGGACCAAATGATAATATATAATAATAATATGATAATATATAGTTCTTGCTTATGACATATATAATTGCATTTGGATTACTAAAGATTTACTAGGTACCAAGGAAGGTGCACATATTTGAACTATGAGTGTCATTAAATTGGATAAAAACACTGTTAAATTTGAATTTTGCATATTGGATATACATTTTTATGACTCCCATTGAATAGATGTCTCTCGTTAGATACTCTAATACTGACATAAGATGTTTACCAGTATAGATAGATTTTTGGTAATGAGTACTTCCTTACTGACTGTTTTGTTGGATTATGGCTTTCAATATTATTTGATATTAATGCTGCTGATGAGAGGAATTTACTGTTTATTATGCAACTTTTTCAAACACTTTAAATTTTTTGGCAGGCAGCATGTGTTATCTAAATATGTAAATAGCCTTCAACAGGGACTATTTTGCATTTTGTTATTTTATCCAACATGATGAAAATCTCCGTCGAAAAGTCCTTTCTTCATTACAACCTCTCATCATTTAAAAAATCAGTGGATGGTAGACCCGCATTTTATTTTCTAATATGACGACCTACTGGAAATAAACGTGGCTTGATTAAGTACAAAGTGGTTGTTAATTGGCCTGCTTAACTGGTCTTAATTAGTCTTTCCTTACAATGTTGCGATATCAACTGTTCTTATTTTTAACTAGGTACCGGTACTCCAGTCGGTGATCCTATAGAGGCAAATTCTTTAGGAAGTTTTTTTTGGAGAAATAAGACAGAGGAGCATCCTATCTATATCAGTTCAGTAAAAACAAACATTGGACACACTGAATCAGCTGCTGGAACTGCAGGCCTTATTAAATTACTACTGATGATTGAACACGAAACAATCGTACCTTCCCTTCTATTGGATAAAATTAATCCAAAAATAGACTTTGAGCGCTATAACATGGAGGTTCCAAGAAAACCTTTACCATGGAAAAAGACATCGAGTGGGCCAAGAATTGCTTGTGTAAATTCATTCGGTTTTGGTGGAACCAATAGTCATGCCATTGTAAAGGAATACAAACTCACCAGACAGGTGAAGTCGGAAACATCAAACACCACCTCCTATATTGTACTACTAAGCTCTGTAGATCCTAATAGCTTTGCCTTGACTTTACAACGATTTCTCTTTGACCTACAGAATTGCAGTTACAATATTCAAGATATTTCATATACCTCAATGTGCAGAAGAGACCATTTCCAATATAGACGAGGAATTGTTACCACTAGTTGCGAAGATTTAAAAGTAAAGATTACACCAATTTTAGAATCCCTAAAGAAAGAAAAACAGAAACTTCACGCCCAACCAAACATCATTGCAGTATTTTGTGGTGTCGGAACGGCGTGGCAAGGAATGTGCAAGGACCTTCTACAGTCACAAAATGTTTTTAGGGAAGCTGTGGACAAAATAGACACTTTACTTCAGCCCTACATACAGTTATCCATAAAAGACGTCCTTGAGAACGAAAAACCTGTAGATGACCCATTCGTCGGACATATTGCAATATTTACTTGTCAGGTGGCGCTATGGTTACTATGGAAATATAGGGGTGTACGTTGTAACTCTGTCTTAGGCCAGTCTGTAGGCGAAGTGGCTGCTGCATACGCTTCTGGTACTTTAAGCCTAGAAACAGCTGTCCGGGTAATTTATCATCGATCATTAGCTCTATCAAAGTCAAAGGGAGGGAGGATGTTTGTCGTCAGAAACTGTAGTACAGAAAGAGTCTCAAAAATATGTAAGCAATACTCACAGAAAGCTTGCATTGCAGTCTATAGTAGTCCAATAAGTTGCACGGTCTCCTGTGATGAGGATGTAATAGATGATTTAAAACATAACCTACAAATGCATACAAATGACAGCAAAGATCATCCTTTTTTCCTTGACTTAAATGTACAAGTCGCATATCATAGCTTCCACACAGAAAATGCTGGCATAGAGGTTAAAAACGCACTCAACGGTTTAGATAGTCAAGACCAACATATCCCAATGATTTCAACAGTAACAGGACAGACAGTGCCTCAAGGGATGCACCTGAATGAAGAATACTGGAGATTAAATGTACAGAAACCAGTTTTATTCAAACAAGCAGTTAAAGCAGCCAGCAAGAAAAACAAATACAACATCTTCCTAGAAATTGGTCCAAGACCAGTGTTACAGGCACACCTATATGACATTTTAAAGTTCGATGAAGGTTGTTGTATCCCATCCATCAAACCAAAGAAGGATCTTAGAACATCTTTTACGCCTGTCGTCGAGTTGTACGAAAAAGGTGTCAATTTAGATTGGGAAAGACTGTGGCATAGACCAGGGGCTTTGGTTAATATACCAAAATACACATTTAATGGAAGTAAGCGACTTTTTGAACCTGAAAGCAGAGTTTTAAGGAGTCAAGGAATTGCAAGTCATAGTACTTCAGGCCACTTATTTGTCAATTGCACTGATGTACATGGGCGTAACTTTAGTATTAATTTTGATCCAGAAAGAACTGCTTTCGTGTACGAACATTTTGTGTCAGATGCCATTGTTGTACCTGGAGCTTTTTATGTGGAGGTTGCACTTGAGGTAGGGAAATCTATATACAAAACACGACCCCAAGATATCGAGGTAGCTATACGGTTTCTACGTCCGTTAGCATTGTTTGAAGGACGACCAGAAATTGCCAGAATCACTGTTGACACAACTAACGCAACAACAAATGAATACAAAGGCGAAATTACTACAGGCAAAGGCAATATATTAAACTCAACTTTTACTTTGAATCTGAAAACTGTTGATTCCATTCCCTGTATAGATATACAGGGTATCCGACATAGATGTAAAGACTTTCATAAATCATCTGAAACGTACAAGTCCCTTAAACACCTTGGCTTTTCGTATGGGAAATGCTTTCAGGTGTTGGAAGACGTATGGAAAAACAACGAAGAATGTCTAGTTCAAATAAAATCCTCTCATATTGATCGGCGTGAAATTTCCTCAACAAATATTCATCCAATAATACTAGATGGATTGCTACAGATTCCGGGGATATTCGAATCAGTTATTACTACCAAACCAGTTTTCCCCATTAGCATTGAAAAGGTTATACTCCATGGATGTATAGAAAGATCTATGTTTGGTTATGGACAGGTAGTCCAACGAACGAATAGTGGTAACACTTACAATATGTTTCTACTTGGTGTAGACGGACGAATTATAGCGGAAATAAAAAACTGCAAGTGCAAAGTAGTTGGAGAACAATCACACGTGCAAGAGGAACATGCATACGAATTGCAATGGCAACCTGCAATAGTAAGCGAAACTAAAGAGGCTAATTATACAATTTCTAAGGGCATTTTCCTTATTGCCTTAGATGAGGTGACACTAGGTGAATTAGAAAGATTGTTTGGCAGATGTCAACACGGCTCATTTAAGACATTACTTATTCAAACCAGATTTCTGGAGAATTTAAAGCAGATATTTAAAGATATTATAAAGAACGAAAATTCTGTGATATGTTTATTTCTAGGTAAACACGTTGGAAACAACTCTGAAGGATCTGATGTTCTAGAAGCCGTTCATATGTCTTGTATAACTGTCCTTGCATATTTACAAACAGTCGTAGAACTTAACAGTCATGTGCCATGCTATATATTTACACAACAGACGCAAAGCACACAGAATAACAATATTTTGGGTGCTGAAATTTGGGGACAGGTTCGATGTGCAATTTTAGAAAAACCATTACCTATAGTGCTTGTTGATTTGCAGTCGTCGATACATGAAGCTAAGACATTTATATCAAATTTAGTGCTAGAAAAGATAAAAGTTGAAAACACGTTCGAACTCATGTTTGCAAACGGAAGAATCTTAACCAACAGTCTCCATCACTGGCGTGACTTCCATACTAACAACAATTTACGCCTTGCATCTTTCGATGACAAATGTGAAATAGATATACGTAGTTCACACAGCATTGAAATTGTTCGACCTTTCGGTGTGGTTCAACCGAAAAGAAAACTTCTATCAAATAACACCGTTAATATAAAAGTGGAAACAGCTTGTCAACACGACAAAAGTGTATGTCCTGTGGTTATCAATGACCCCAAAAATGGTTTCAAGGTCAACGAAGATGGTTACAACATTATGACATTGGAGGTAACTGGTACTGAAATTAGTAATGAAGTAGATATGCCATCAGATAACAAATCAACAAAAAACCGTGTCGTAGTTGCTTGCTATCCAATGGAGCTGTGTTCAGTCGTATCTGTTCCTGCCTGCTGTGTTCTTGACAAAAAGAAACTACCTTGGTATGAGCCTGGGCTTGTTTTTGTGTCAGTTCTGTTGTATACACTTGTAAAACATATAGAAGATGGGGCAACTGTTAAAATCCTTTATGATGATTCGACTAGGTTCCAGGCTAAGCTTTTAAACTTAATGCTAAAAACTTTAAAGAAGAGTAAAGTGGAACTAACGGACAAACTTGATCTTGAAATGCAACTTGATGAAAAATTGACAGTTGTCCCATTGGCATGGATAAAAGACAATTGGTTTGAAGGTTTAAGCCAGCACAGAAATCTACAAATCAATCTAGTCACACTGAGATGCTTTGTCAATGAAAAAATCATTCAATGGTTGACCTTCAATATGGAGGAATTAAGAATAACTGTTATAGAAACAACGCAAGCCACTGCCAAACGACATTTCCATTGTACTGTACCTGAAGTTTTGAAATGGCTTACTCAGAATCTCTCAAAGGTCTCACTAGACAAAAACACGATTTATCCTACAAATATATTAGGCATTCCGACGAATAATATGCCACTCACTAAATCATTCCTGTCCAATATCCAGATCAAAGCCAAAAGAAGTAGTCCATTTAGATCGGATGGATGTTATGTAGTAGTTGGTGGACTTACGGGTCTTGGATGGGTGATAGTGAAATTACTTGCCGAGCTGAATGCTGGAGTTGTTGCTATATTATCCAGACGACAAGCGTCCCCCGATAAGCTACAAGAAATAAATGGATTAGCCCAAAAGACTGGATGTAAAATATATCCCTTCCCTACAGATATTACATGTATGAAATCATTACAGAATACATTTGATAAACTGAAAGAGAATACAGACTTTACAATAAAAGGAATTTTCCAAGGAGCAGGTATATTGATGGACTGCCTCTTTCAAAAGATGAGTAGGACTCATTTAGAAGATGTTCTTCGACCAAAAGTGTTAGGATCCTGGAATCTTCACCAAATTTCCAGAACGCTTCAATTAGATTATTTTGTAATGCATTCGTCGGTAGCATCAGTATTTGGAAATCAAGGACAAACTAATTACGGAGCTGCAAATGCTTTCCTGGATGGTTTAGCACGTCATAGGCGATCAATAGGCCTCTGTGCACAAAGTATAAATTGGGGGCCGCTTGCCGTTGGCATGGGATCAAACGATAGAGCTGTTCAACTAAATTTGCAAACATTAGGATTCCAACCGCTCAATGAAACTGATATCAGAACTTGCTTAATAGATTGTCTAAATAGTTCGAAAACTCAAGTAACAATTGGCTCGTTTGACTGGACCAAGATAGAAAGAAATATAGCTGGAAGTATGACATCAAATCGATTTAAGCTGCTATATGAAGCAAACAAACAAACGAACATGGATTTATCAAAAACAAATTTTTCCGAGTTTCAAGGCATATCATTTGACAGTGATAGTGATAGACTAGAATTTATACACGACTTAGTAATTGAGACAGTACATAATTCATTTGCAATCGAAAAGGAAACTGTATCGAAAGACACTATATTTTCCGACTTGGGAATAGATTCAATGCAAGCGATGACATTTGTGAATGTGATTCACGAACGAACTAACATAAGGTTGCCTGTTGTACTTCTTCTTACAGCCCAAACAACGATTAAAACAATAATCAACACACTTGACCAACAATTGTCAGCTCAGGGACCTTCACATACAACACTTAAACCGGATGTAGACGACACAGTGTTTTTGTCGATGACTCCTATGGAGAAATACAGACACGACATTTATTTGGTAAATCAAAATGATCCTAACTTATTTACTTTTGTGGATGTAGAAATGAGTACAAATCTATGGAACCAAGGAATGTGGAAATCAGCACTGGAGAAGGTTCATAGAAAACATGCAGGTCTTCGAACCTTATTCATACCATCAAACTCGAGCATAAGATATGGGCTCAAAAGAAAAATTTTAGATCCTGAAGATGTTGAAATCGACTTTCAAGCTGTTGAAATGTCAGAATTAAATTCTGTAGAAGATGGTAAAGGCGATGGTGGAAAATACTTTTTTGATCCGAGTAAAAATATCCCAATGAGAACGTTTTATGCTTCTACGCCAGATACGTGTGTCATAAGGTTTGTGTTCAGCCTTTTTTGCATCGACTTATCATCTATGTTCATTATTTTGAAAGATGTCAGTAAATTTTTGAATACGAAAGACGAAACGCAAACAACATCTATTGATTCTGGGGAAGAGGATTTGGCAGTTGTATTTGAAACCCGCGTACAACGAGGCCGACAGAGTCTAGAGTCATATTGGAAATCTGAATTAGAGAAACTAGAGTCAATAGAATCCCTGATCTTATGCAATGAGCTTAAAACAGAAATTGGCCCAGGAAACATGAGGTACGAGAAAATACATTTATCGCATGAGGTGATATCAAATATGGAAACTTATTTCAAAGATGAAGGCATGAAACTTTTTGATTTTGTCACGACAATTTATCAACTCATGCTGTACACTCAGTTAAGTGTGCCAGCTATTTGTATTGAAGCTATAGTTGACTTGAGACTCCACTTTCCAGAGGTTCAAGAGAAAGTATGTAGATTTACCAATAGGATTCCACTTATTGCAACTTTTGAAGACTCAAAAATAACATTGAAAGACTTCATGAGAGCCAATGTAAAGAATTTATTGAAGGCTTTGGACAAAAGTGTTCTGCCGAATGAAGAAATTTGGAATCTTGTATCGGGGATTGAATCATCTAAATTTCGTCGATATCTACTAATAATGGAAGATATTTCTCTTCTTAACAATCTTGCAACTGACAACTCAGAGGGTCATGTGCGCATAAAAAACATATATCACGCCAACTCGTCGAGCTACGACATCGTATTGCTTGTATGGCTGAACAAATCGGACAATAGCATCAAATTGGAATTTGGGTTTAACCAGTTAACAATTACAGATGAACACGCAAAGAATTTAATGAAAGGAATGCTGGATCTAATCCATATGACCATTGAGCAACCAGAAAAAACTTTATCTCAACTAGAGAAGCAGGAAACCTCAAAACAAAGTCCCCTTTCAAACCGTCCAGCTGATTATACAAATCCAGCAGTTCCGTTACCAGAAGAAATCTCGAGCGATATGACAAACGTACAATTACAGAATCTTGACCAACAGTCAGGAGGACTAAGTAATGAAACGTTTCTGAGGACAGGTAAACACTAACTGTAATATTTAACTGCTGATATAGTTGCATTATAGTTAGGCAAATATATGTGTGTTGTGCAATTAACAATGAAGGGATATGGAGTTAATGCAAATGAGACAAAATCTCTACAAATACATATCAAAACTAAGCAATGGAACAACGCTTTTATTGTTCTTCTTCACCTTGAAGTCACCATGAGGCCTTCAACAATGAGCTTTATTCATACCTCATAGTAAGTTCAAGACGTTCCCTAGCACCGGTTTGAGCTTAATCCATTGCTGGATGTCGAGCAAAGCTTCATCCATGTGACTTTACCCATGGATGCAAACCTTATTACAGTTAGACAAATATATGTGTGTTGTGCAACCCTATTATAGGTAGACAAATACATGTTTGTTTCGCAAAACGTATTATACGTAGACAAATATATGAGTGTTGTGCAAACCTTATGGTAGTTGACAATATATATGTGTTGTGCAAACCTTATTGTAGTTAGACAAATATATGTGTGTTGTGCAAACCTTATAATAGGCAAATATATGTGTGTTGTGCAAACCTTATCATAGTTAAACAAAAGTATGTGTGTTTTGAAAACCTTATTTATTTTTGTACATGGTAAAGGTTTTTACAATCTAAATCTAAATGTAGCAAGATCGAAACAAAATGTCTGTCATATTAAAGAAAATGTAGTTCAACCCTACACCACACAAGCAAATGAAAGATTCGACACTCACATGCATGTGATATAAAACGACTTTTCATATTTTTGAATACGATTTCAGAGTATTAAAGAAACAACTTCCATCTGTTAGTTGTCATGGTTATTTGTCTTTTATCACAACGTTTCGATGCTATGGTTATTGTCATTTTTTTTCTATTTATCTAACAATCAACATAATAAACATGAGCAAACGGAAGTAATTGATTCAGCGCAGTTTAGCCCTGAACAATTTGTACTCCACCTGGCCCTTTGGCTATAGTCAGCATGGGTCAGGATCCCAGGCTAGTCTTAAAGGAATTAGTATAGGACACAAATAAATAATTAAACAATAGGGCCTGTAAGTCTCGTGCAATTTTCGAACTTCCGGGATCAAAAATTGTACCCGGAAGTTACATTTTAAACAAGGATATATGACGTTTCAAACAAAAAATTGAACGTCATAATCGTTACACGTCATGTTTTGGCGGGAAGTGTTTTCAAATTGCCTGTTTATCGTGGATTCTCGTGAGTCACATGACGAGACTTACAGACCCTATACAGAAGTTTTCAAGTGTAAACGTAAGTTATTCAAAGAATAAAACACAGAAAAATGTATCAAACAGATAGGGTACTCAAATCGAAAAGAAAATACACGTCCAGTTATGCCGGATCAGTTATAATTTCGGTGTCTTTTTCATCCATTTATATTTGCTTAACTTTTTTCTGTGTTCTCGTTTTTGCCCTGTCTTTGGACTTCGATTTTTGTGAATTTCACCCCTTTTTTCCTTCGGTATTCTACTGCCGTTGTTTTTAACATATCTTGCAATAAATATTATTTTTTTTTCAATGCCCTTTTCTTGTAGACATATTCATGAAACAGACCTCAAACGGATGGGATCACGAAGTTCATCTATCCACCAAAAAATCCAACAAAGGTGATGATCATGACAGCTTGGACCTGCTGTGGAGTTCTAGGAAAAACAAAACAGTCAAAGTATTGCCCTTCTATCAAATTAAGGAGACAAAACTAGAAGAAATAAATGGTTTGTATTATGAATAGATATGTAAAGAGAAATACTATATCTGGTTGTATTCTTGAGTCTAAAGTTTGTGGAATACTTTTGCCAATTGCAAAAAAAAAAAAAAAAAAAATATGCGAGTGACAAATACCGCATAGAAACATCTATTTTGTTTGCCGAGCCGAATTCAAAAATTTGTTTGGAGATGATTTTGGATGTGGATGGCAGTGGAGTTAAATCTGTAGTAACATGTAGTTCATTTTTTTGTGAACTTGGGTACTTTTAAACATTACACTAGAAAAACAATTTAAAATTTGACGTCAATGTAAGCGCTTCTCAACAGTCTACACATACACATAGAGATTATTTGTTAGACAAATAATGTACGGAACGACTGATTTCTACGAATACATAATTCGGGCTCATTTACCGGAAATTGACTTTTATTGAACCATTTAAGTAGATTATAAGTTCGTGACGGTTTCGTTTGTGTTAGATACTCTTCGTTGCGAATTAGGCAAAATAATCATCCGCAAAAGTTTGTTTATAATAATTTACAATTTGCAATTTACGAAACACGAGTTTGATACGGTTGTCCCAACTTTCGTTACGGAATGTCCTTTTCTAAGCCTTTTCATTGTGACGTCACAATAAATTGATCAATATCAAACGTCATATCTTATTTACTTTGCTGAGGATTAGCTCACTTTGTCATACATATTTTCTATATTTCGTAAACTACATAAAATATTCCCTCTTAATCAAACAGTGACATATAGATTGTTCAGGTCAACCAATGGGTGAAGTGTATATCTCTTAAATATATATAAAAAATAAAATCTTTCTAAATGTTACTAAATCACCAAATTTTACCAGGTTTTAAAATAAGCAGAGAAAGATATGGAGTAAATGCAAATGAGACAACGTCTCTACAAATACGTGGCAAAACCTGATAACAGAAAAAAGATCACCGGCGATTTATTTATTTTAAAATTTTGAAACATATGAGTTAAGAACCATAGAATATCTGAAATCAAGAAAATTCCTATTAGGCTAGATCTACCTTTTTAATGTTGTAATATTCTCATGTTACTCCAGTAAGATTCAGATGCGCAAATGAGGTAGCATATAAAAGAATGTATACTGTGATGAAGTTTTGCAGTTGACGGTAACGTTTAAAAACGTTAACGCACTATGAGGTTTTCCCATGGTGACATGTAAATGTATTGTTTATTTATATAAATAATTCTTCATATTATATTGCAGGTCACTACTGCTTATCTATTCACACTATTAAAAGAAACTACACGTTTAAAACACGCCATCGTCAAATAGCAATTGAATGGAGTGAACTCCTGAAACAAAAAGTGCATTAAACATGTTGTTAGTGTCAGGAATTGATGAACACATACCAGAAGGACTGCCGCTTCATTATCAATCATCAATATTCCTTATATTTTAGACATTATTGAATACTTTAGTATGATTTGTTAATATATATTGTGTGTTATAATTTGCATTGTTAATTTGTTTTGCTTTCTTTTTCGCGTACATTTGACTAACTGAATTTGTGTATAAATACTTTTTAGAATATTTCAAAGCGAACAAATCTGTTTTTGTTGAAAACTTTACACTTGATACTGTTTATGTATTGAAAGACTATTTATGTTTTACTATATTTAAAGCTAATAGAGAAAAGATAAGTACATGTATTTAAAATGTAATTTACATATAAAATAGTAAGATAAATATAAAATATTTCTTGTAGTTCAGTGGCGGATTTAGGTTGGGATGGGGCGGTTATGCCCGATGGGCCCGGGCCCACCCTTAGGTCGGAACATATCGATTAAAAAAAAATGGGTTCCTCCCCCCTCCCCCCCCTTTTTGAAAAAAATATCGGTCGGGCCTCCCCTTAGAGTCTGGATCCGCCACTGTAGTTGAAAATGTAAGATACGACTGAGTAAAGTACTACTAATTTGCATACTTTAAAGTATATCTTTCAAATGTTTGTTCTTAATCATTGGTTGGTGTGGCTTTTGATCCTATCACTGATACAATGACGATGAATACTGAAGAGAAAAACAGAAGAGGGAAAAATCTAACGAACAGCTTTCAAAAATTCAAAATAATTGTGCTGACAACACAAACGGAGATGACCTCACCCAAATTCAACCAAATTCTACCCCTGAAGAATATTTGTTATAAGACAGATCAGCATTTTGATTGGTTATTTAAGTTCATGAAACAATTATTTCATGTCTCGTTTTCAGGCATCAGTAAAACTATTGTCTTTCAATGCAGGAAATGACTTGCAAATTATTGAAGTCAGCCTAGCTAGGCTCAGACAACAGTTCACAAGTAATTTCAGTCACCTTGCCTTACCACTTACCTAATTATTTTGTTGACTTATGTTTCATTGTTTTCTAAATTCACATTGAAAATAGCCATACCTGTTATATAAAGCAATAAAAATGTATTTCTATATACTTATAATTATATATATTCATATACAAATAAATATATCAAATTATATGCTTTTGGTCATATCACATTTGTTTATTGGAAACAAAATCTCATGTTTTATTTGATTGGCCTAAAGTAGTCTTCTTTGCATCCGTCATCATCTCCTCCTAGACGGCTTAGTCGAATAACATTTAACTTGGCAGGAGTGTTTATGAACATTAGGAAATGAAGCGTTGTTCATGGTCTTGTTCAAAGAATCATTTTGGCTGCAACTGACAAAATAGAGATGTATTGTTTGAATATATTTTGGGCAACTCCTAAAAATTACTGAAGAATATATCAACCAAACTTTTCAGGAATGACATACGAAAAATAAAAATATTGGTATGGAGGAAATAAGGTAAAGATTGCGATATCAATTCTGAAACTCAACACTGTATCTGAATTATACAATGGCGGAAGAACCAGTATTGTGTAAATATTCTCTACTTTATCCAATTAAATGTACATGGGACAAAATCCCTGCAAATATATGGTAACATTTAGCAAATAGAGCAACGCTTTTATTGTTGTTCTTTATCCTGAAGTCGACATAATGCCCCCAATAATGAGAAGACACTCATGTTTGTAAGTTAATTACCCTAGCAATGACTTGCATCACTTCCTTAATGTCCAAGAAAGACACATACGAATAAACAATGATTGGATATTAAACAAATACACATGAGAAAAAACTCCATTAGCACATGGTAAAGCCAACCAATTGAACGCTTTTATTGTTATTCTTCATCTTGAAGTCATCATGAAACCTTCAACAATGAGCTTTGCAAATACAACGAAGGAAGTTCAAGACGGCCCCTAGTACCAGTTTGGGCAGAATTCATTGCTAGTTATCCAACAACTCGTCATCCATGTATTATTTATTCAGTAGATGTGAGATCGTAATATAATTTCGGGAGTCGTGGGGATTATATTATATACATATATATGCATGTTCTACCAGCAGACTAGGCTCCTTGAGCTCGCCGGCAGTTTCGTGGCGAGCACCCCTTGACACATCTTTCAAAATTACGTATTGTCTTTTTCTCTCCTTTCAAGATTGTGGTCATGGAGTTAGTAGTCTACCTGTATTGGGTTTTATTCGTATGTTTTGATACTATAGGGAAACGAGACAGATAAAGGGGAGTTTTGGGTACCCATAAACCGGTTAAACCCTACCGCTGGCTTTTGCTACTGCCGGTACCAAGTCCGGCTGTCCCGGGTTCCTATCGTTGTCTCCGTTTGTCTTTTTGGTGCATGTAATTATAAGTTTCAGCCATTGTTGGTGTTTCCTGTTATCCATTTTTTAACATGTGGTGAGAATAACGGTTTGATCTTTAACAATAAGAAATCGGAGAAGTTAAATTGTAAAAAAACATTTATATGAAAAAATCTCATATTAACAAGTATAACTGAAGAAGTGGAGAGCATACACCTCAAGCTAGGGGAATCTTGATACAAAATCCCAACTGCTCTAGAGACGATATGGAGTAAACAAAATTCTAACAAATACATGGTCAAAGTAAATTAAACCGAACAACTCTAGCAAGGTTTGCCTATTCTGTAGGGTCCGATTGAATACGTGTTCATCAATGCAGAACAAATAGACATAACTTCACGGAAAACCGTATTACAACAAACCAACAAAGATAAATCGACAGTACAGAATCGCGGCTGTGATGAACGTATTATGGTATACCAAATTGCCTTCTGGTGCCACTTTGAATGTAACATGAGGGCCACTGTGACAAAATTGGTTCGAATTGGCCTAAGAGTCAGAGGAAAAATCTTGAATGCCTTTTAGATAAATGAAATAAAGGGGACAACAGGAAACGCCTACAATGGCTGAAAATTATAATTACATGTCACGATCTGCAAAGGAACTACACAGGAAAAACCCAAATTAGACAAAAGACAAACGTATACAACGATAGGAACTCGGGACATCCGGACTTGGTACCGGCACTAGCAAAAGCCAGCGGTAGGGTTAAACCGGTTTATGGGTTCCCAAACCCAAACCACTGTGAAACTATGTTGTCGACCATGTAATGAATGAAGTACGACCTGTCGTATACAGAAAAAATACATCTGTAGATCACTATGACTAACTTTGGTTGCAGTTAGTCAAGGAGTCAATCTTTGAACACGTTTTCAATGGTGTCTTGTATTTAACTGTTTTCCCTTCTTACGACCATGTTAGAACAGGTGTGGACGACATAACAGCTTTTGAGAATGAGTTAATGATAAGACAGTCTTGACAAAAACTCTTCTTCTAATATTAGTTTCAGAGAAGATCTCTTGTTCTTTTTTTTTGCTCACTTAACCCATGGGGCCATTATCAGATGTTGCCATCACTTCGCGTTCGTCGGGTGCCGTCCGTCTATCCGTCTACCCGTCCGTCGTCCCCTATATATAGCTAGGTCTTCAAATTTTTATTTCCTCTTAAATCATTGAGGCAAATTTAAGCATACCTAACATAAATGAGGCATATGTATGGAAGATTCTTAATACTTATTGCTCATTTTGTTAGATAGAAAATATGGCCACCAGCACTGAACGTAGATATTGGAAAATCGCATTTTCATCAGTCCCTAAACCTGAAACCATTGAACTTCAACCACATTTCACAGGCATGATGTATTGATTGTCCTTTACGAAGAATACTCATTTCGTTCTGGTCCGATAAAAAGCATACCTTCTAGCACAGAAAACAGCTTAACATTGAACTATATGGGAAAATCATATTTTCATCTTCTTCTCTGAAACCTCTGAAGCCTATGCAACCAAACTATTTAGGAATGATGTATTGGAGGTTCATGAGAAAGATTGCTAGTGTAATTCCAAATCGGATCAGATAAAAACATGGCCGCCAGCGCTGAACATGGTTTAACATTACACCCAATGCGAAAACCACATTTTCATCTTCTCCCCTGAAATCATTGAGGTCAATTCAACCAAACCAAACCAGACCGCCAGTTCGGAACATTAGATCCTATGAGCAAACATTCTTTATATCTTCTCTTCTGAAACAATTGAAGCATTATAAACTTTCTTTCCGTCAGATCTGATAAAACATGGCCGTTAGCGCTGAACATGGTTTAACATTGTGCCCTTAGGAAAAGTTTGGATGTAGGAGTAAGGTTACGCTCGAGCTCATTACTGTAAAATCGTCAATGGTTCTAACAAACGCGAGCGAATCATACAAGTTTAGACATGAACACCCCGTAGGATGGAGCTACAGGAACGTCGCCGTAAAGAAAAGGGAAAATCAAAATCATACTTTTTATCATAAATTTTAGTCTTAATTTTACCAGAGGAAATGATGGTACTTAGATTCAGAAAAGGAAAGTATATAGTATCATTGTTTGTGTTCTTGAAGGTAAATGATGTCAGCATAATCTAAAAACTTGGGATTGTCAATAGTAAGGATATCGTCAATGTACCTGCTGTTATCATTGAAAATTGAAATACGTTTGGTACACTTGCATTTGTTGTTTTTTCACGAAGTCCCGTTGGTAACAGAACAGAAAAAGATCTGCAATGAGAGGCGCACAATTAGTACCCATTGGGATTCCAATAACCTGGTGCGAAAACGAACATAAATGTTTTCTAGCCAGAGATTCAGTGCCTTCATCATATCATCACATGTCCAGGAACAATGGTTGTTGTAAGTAATATTGGAGAAGAATCCTTGCTTTTTGTTACAGCAAATGAACTGAACACCCAAACATTTTGAAAGACCATTTAGTAAGTTGTCCCAATTTGGATTTAAAAAAAATCATGCGGAACATGTGGAAATCATAACTGTCAATAGATGAAACTGGTCTTTTTATAGACTGTAATTTACCTAAAACTTCAATGGAATTTTTTACACTCCAGAAGTAATTTACACCAGAGTCTTGATATGATGTATGGAAGGTCGTCTGCAACCAAAAAGGACCGGTGTCTGATTTGGGTCTGACAAAAACATGAATGCCATATATGAACATTAGACACTATGGGAAATCATTTTGTCACCAGAATAGTCTCGTCTTAGAAGCTTATGTCAGGTCAGCGATACAAGCTGTCTCTTGGTCTCTAGTTTCTTATAAGGTCCGATGTTCAATTAAGTCCCCTGTTACTGGTCATTTTTAAAAATTATATGCAGACCTTCCAGACGTTCTTTCAAAAAGAAATCATATGGCGACCATCTTAGATGAGCTGGTGAATTGCCATAGCCTTATTTTCTTAAAGGCGATGGTTAATTCAATGTTAAATCGACTGGTACCTTAAGTGGGATGCAGACCTGTGGAAACACTGTTGAAGACAATTTTGACCTAGTCTGGTCAAAATTAACCCTGTTTTTCCATAATATATGTTAAAGACGAACAGTAGTTGTCTATTTTTTGTTGTATATATGTCTAATCTTACTGTATGTTGCTTTGAAGGGTTTAGAGTAGTTCAGGTAAATTCTTATTGTTATTATTCTATTGTTGAGGCTTGGTGTTTATTAGCTTGCTCACCTTATTTTCATGATTATCAGTTGTTACAAATCTGGAATGACAATTGGTCAAGGGAAATAAATGTTCAGAAAAAAATTAATAGAAAAGGTAACAGGAAACACCTACAATGACTAAAAAACACATCCACAAGCCACAATGTAACGAGGAACTGCAAAGGAAAAAAGCAAATAAAAGATTAAAGACAAACGTAAAGAAGAGATGCATTACAAGTAAATCGCCTCACATGAAAAAAAAATTCTATTTGTTATTTTTACGACTATCGAAGCTTCTTTGTTGAATTTACAGTGATTTGAGATTTTATTAACGATGCATTTAATTATTTAACATAAATAGCCCAGATATGAACTGGGAAAAACATTTTCATAAATTCGCACGAATATATACAGACAGATTTTCCAAGTATAGTATATATACATTAGCTAGATACAATTTACAGGCGTTCTTGATCTAAGTTTGTAACTACATGTAGTATCCGGTATTACTAAATACCAAGTGTCATGTTTGTTTGACTTATAAGGTCATCCTTCATTTCATTAATTCTTTGAACTGAAAACTTTGGAAAAGTATATTTATATATATTAGACAGCCATAGCCAGCCTCTTAGAAAAGATACTATGTAAATGTAATGAAAGACCATTTAAATATATTTTTTTATCTCTGTTGTGATTTTGCATAGATATTCTTGGACCAATAACCAATTCAATAAATCTGACCCAAATAATCTTTATCCGACTTTGCGTTAATGAAAACACATTGTCATCAAATCTATAAAAGGAGAGAGGCTAAATACTGTGTATATTAATACACAATGTATCAATTTGTCATCTTTTTACTTAATATCCAGCTTTTGCATCAACCACTGGTGTCTGTTGTACTAAAACTTCATTTTACTAGTTTTTTTTTTTGCATCATTTGTTGTTGTTATTGTTAAATACATTTACTCTGTTTCAATGTCCCTTGTAGGCCTTTGATTTGGCAAGTAAAAATTTTGTATTAATATAAAATATATATCTCTTGTAGGCCTTTGATTTGGCAAATAAAAATTCTGTATTCTGTTTAGTTCTAAACAGCAGCGAATCAGTCACAGCATCACGACGTTTGAATCGTCAAGAAAGTCAGGCATGGATATATTTATTGAATTAAAAATGATTCAAGATGAGGGAAAATTCCCTAGAGCTAAGGCGACAGGCTGTTATTTTTCCGACCAATAAGTTTTCTGTTTCGTTTTATTTTCGTGTAATGCTACGATTGATGATTAGTCTTGGTGGGTTCCGAATGAAGTTCCCCGTGCTTAGATTCTAAAAGTAAAGCCTTCTCTTGACTGGTATAAATGTTTAAGTTGGCGTTAAATAGGGACTTTTCAAGACATACTTGTAGCATTTGTTCTAGGAACAACAACCTTTTGTGGTAAACGATTGGTTGTAGTATTAAGAATGGAAATTTCAGTTCATCATGGCTTCCTAACAATTTTCTTTGAATGCTTTATGACGTCATACTTGAACAATAAACATGACGACAAAGCGAAAAAAGCATTTTATACCTGTTGAAGTGAAGGACGCATAAGTAGAGAATATGGCCATAATTCAAAAAGGTACAGTAACATCTAGAGAACAATTTCAAGCATGTCCATGTCGCCTTTATTCCTTAACCCAATCAAACCTTCGTAACGACTTGTCAGACTCATTCCGTTTTTTCTCTACATTTGTGTTTGAATGTTTTATTTATTTGTTTTGGTTTGTCGCATTAATATACGAGCAATGGCCATTTTGCTTCTTTTAAATAAAACAAAATCACTATGTTTGGTTAACAAAATACTTATATCTTTTAAATTCTTAGGCATTTGACAGATTCACTGAGCATTCTCGGTGAAAATATTTTATGATCCATTACATTTTTTCGGTTGATTTGTTCTAATTCGTTATGCGCCCTTTTTTCATACATATATTAAAATATATGAAAGCTACTTATATTATACTACAGACTATTTCGAAAACTGTTACGATTCCGTGCATCTGCTTTTGCCAAGTTTGGAATGAGATTGTATGAAAATTACTCTTATCTAAATCTAATTTTAATTGATTTTATTTGGAATTAGCAATATCTAAATTTCTGAAAATTTTGTTTAAAACTAAGGAATAAAGCTCTGTCTTTAGTCGATTTTGACTTTTCTGTTTAGATCTTATTGATTATTTGTTCTCTATCAGCCTTTTTACATATTTTGTTTATTTGATTTTTTGATGTTTTGATTTTAACTGCACTGAAGAGACATACGTTGTCGAAATGGCCATATGCAAAAAATAACAGTAAAATTAACAGTAACTTCGGTATTTTGTTACTTATAGCCGATGCCTCTGCTGGTGGACTGTTAGTCCCCGAGGGTATTCACCAACCCAGTAGTCAGTACTTCGGTGCTGACCCGAAATCCCATTGTATTGAAACTTGCAATATCAAAATTTCACAAAATTTTGTTTAAAACTAAGGATTATCTCCTTCATGCATAGCTCTGTCCTTAGCTAAATTTTGGCATTTCTATTTAGATCCTTTTAGTTATTTGTTCTCTTTCAGCTTTAACACGTTTTTCGGTTAATGGACTTTTGTTATTAATTAGTTTTAACTTATTTATTTTGCTCACAAATACGAAAGGGATTGCACATAATTTTTTCAGTTTTATAAGTCTTCTCCCATATACAATATACAATAATTACAATAATAGAGCATGTTAATTTAATATTCAGTTCCTCTATATATAGGCTGAAATAAAATGGAAAGCAAAATTTAAGACAAAAGAGGGTATAAAAGATCAATGAAATAACGGAATAAAGTTTGATTGGTTGGTGATGTGTATGTACTGTCCTGGGGAGTTACACTTATAAAATTCTTTCAGTTTTTTTTTATTTATTTAAAAACGTGCTTGAAACTTTATATCTAATATATTGGACCCTATAGGTAATAGCATTGTTTTCATCATCTCCTCTGAAACCA
>MJUU01057554.1:26125-44024 GCA_002080025.1 Modiolus philippinarum | reverse complement strand
TATATATATATATAATCTAAACTTTTTTTTTACGAAAACGCATGCGATACATGTGTTCCTGGTACGCCGTTGTAATGGAAGACCAGTTTCTCCTACGTACTGGATTCCACAGCCTGGCTTAGTTCAGGTAATCAAATAAACCAGGCTGGATGTTTTTCAGGAGATATTAACGGAGAATTTGATGGTAAAGTTCCTGCCATTGACATTATATTTTACAGTATTCTCCTGGACAAGGCGAGGACAAGTGACACATTTACTAGCGTCGCACTTCAAAATTTTAGAAAATCCACGATTACATTTGTTGGAAATGAAGGCGGTAGTGAATTTAGATTTTTGTATGGATTGGCATAAGTTAAATATCTTTAACGGTGTCAGTCTGACTATAGGGTTAAGTACTGAAAGAGGTAGATTAGTAAGATTAGAGTATGATGAATGTGTAATCGTGGATTTGATACAATCACGGGGAATCGTTTACCAAACATTAATGAAACTGGCACAGCGCTCTGACACTCACTGTAATCCGCAGCCCGACAAAATACTAGTATCTTAAGCTAGTGGACAAATAAAACATAAAGACAAACACAGGAGCTTAATTCAGTCGATGGTCAGAAAATTTGGCACTATAAAATAGTAAGATGTAGGCACTTTAAACAGGTAGTCAGATTAACATTTCAAAATTAAAAAAAAAAGATATGTGAAAATCATATTTTCATCTTTTAATCTGAAACCACTGAAGCAAATTAAATCAAACTTTTCAGGACTGATGTATGGATGGTCCTTTAAAAAGATAACTTATTTTCATTGGGCTGATAAAATTAAAGAACCTTAGTGAGCAAGCTCACATACCCCACGCCCAGATGCACAAACATCCTGTAAAATATCTTAAAAACTGTAGGAGGATTTATCCGAACAAATAATGTACCCTATATGCAATATAATGCATAAAAATGACAAAGTTCAACAATGTGTAGTTTTCTGAAAAAAAATATCAAAAATCAAAATCCAAGTAGCATGCACATTTTTGATATGTGAACAATCAACCTGCAAAATAATAACTTCCTATCTAATAAACTGTAGGAGGAGTTATCCGGACAAATGATGTACCCTATATGTAATATAATGCATAAAAATGACAAAGTTATACAATGTGTAGTTTTCTGAAAAATTATCTAAAATCAAAATCCAAGCAGCATGCACATCTTTGATATGTGAACAATCAACCAGCGAAATAAAAACTTCCTTGCATAAAAACTGTAGGAGGAATTATCCGGACAAATGGTATACTCTATATGCAATATAATGCATAAAAATGACAAAGTTCAACAATGTGTAGTTTTCTGAAAAATAATAAAAAATCAAAATCCAAGTAGTATGCACATTTTTGATATGTGCACAATCAACCTGCAAAATAAAAACTTCCTAGCTTAAAAACTGTAGGAGGAGTTATCCGGACAAATGTTGTACCCACTTGATGACAGACGGACGGACTGACGGACCAGTCAAAAACTATATACCCTCCGCAACTTCGTTGCGTGGGGTATAACAACGACAGCAGAATACCGAAGGTACAAATGAGTAATATTTACAAAAATAAAAAATAAGACATGGCCAAAACGAGACCACAGAAAACAATGCCGTTAGACAGCTACAAAGCACAGAAATGAAAAACACAAAATTTCAAACCAAGACACTGACAATGTAAACTCCAATGAGACTGAAAGTGACATCAGGTGCTCCAGAAGGGTTAGCATGTCCATTCATAAAATATGAATGCAAGTGGAGAACATAGCTAATCATTAGACCCTATGGGAAAAAAATTGTCATCAGCATAGACGTGTCTTAGAAATATTTATTATCAGGTCATCTATACAGGATCAGTGTTTGAGCTTTTAAATTTTTTCGGGTCTGATGTTAAATTAAGTCGCTGGTTGGTGGCCATTTTTTGATATTTTTTGCAGACCTTACACACACTGTCAATATCAAATTGTATTGCTGCCATTCTAGATGAACTTACCATAAGCCTTATTTTCTGGAAGGGGATCGTATTCATTTACATTTGAGGTAGATCGGTAGTCTTCCGCCAATTTGAATTTGTTATTTATGCTGTTATGGTAATATCTGCTTTTTAAATATGCAAATATTTTTATTTGTAATGAATCAATCAATATCATATCCATAATGCAAAATGCAAAGGACCTACATGGACTTGATTTAAAATGTCTTTATCTAATTAGACGAGGAATGGTAACTTGATATTTAAATAAATTCGAAGAGGATTTTTGAAAAAGGGAGATAATCTGATAAAAATATTTTACATAGATATCACTATGAAAATTCACATTTTACAAATTATAAGGAAAACAAAGTCGGTGACCCCCATTTTTCTTTAAAAGTATGTTCAAAGGTCTAACACATGAGTAAAGTAGAAAGAAACCTATGGAATAGTTACAAAGCAATCAACAATATACCTGTTTTCCCCTATATATTCATTAGAAATATTTGATTATTTTGATATCAGTTATTTAAAAACAAGCACGGTGACCCCCCTTTTTATTTTTTTTTATTTCAATGCATATGTAACAAGGAAACTTTCCTGTAAAAAATTAAAAAATCTATGGAAAAAAATTTGGAGTACCCATCTACCTTAAATGCAATGGTAAATGATCCTTTCTGTTGACTGGTACCGTGAATAAGATGTAGACCTGTAAGCAAGATGTGTAAAGGAAATCTTGACCCAGTTTTGTCGCAACTAGGCCTCTATTTTCATAAGATAAATTAAAGACGGACGAATTTGAAATACAAGTATGTGCAAATAATAATAGCTTACAAGCTATACTCCGACTTTCACTAAACTGTAATTAAGGAAGCGCTGTTTAGATGTACTACATATGCAAAGGAAGTATGATCTGATTGGAGCTATGCCCATTTGAACATTTAAGAGTTTGTCAGTACAAACCCACTTGAGACTTCTGTAGAATTTCTGAAATTTATTGAGATGGGTAGGAGTTATAAAAATCTACAGGAAATGGGGAGTTCAAAGAATGTATACAGACAGATTTTCCAATTATAGTACATGTATATACATAAGCAAGATAAAATTATACAGGCGTTCTGGATCTAATTGATAACTATTTCCGGTGTTACTAAGGGTCATGTTTGTTGGACTTATAAGGTATACACGATATCCTTCACTTCATTAATTCTATGAACTGAAAACTTTTGCAAAGAGTATATAAACTCGATAGCCATAAAAATTACGGAGAAACGCCAGCCTCTTAGAACAGGTATTTAATGTAATGAAAAACCCCATAAATGTTTTTATCTCTGTCTGCGATTTGGAATAGGTATCTTTGGTATAAAAGAAGACTAAATACGGTGTATATTCATATGCAATGTAGCATTTTGTCAACCTTTTAGAAAGGAACTGTCAGTGATTGGTCCAGCTTTTGGCATCAACAACTGGTGTCTGTTGCGCTACAACTATTCATTTTACTAGTTTTGTTTTTACATCATTTGTTGTTGTTATTGTTGTTAAATATATGTGTTATGTTTTATAATCATTGTACAATATATGTCCCTTGTAGGCCTTTGATTTGGCAAAAAGAAATTCTGTTTTCTGTATAGTTTTTAAACAAGCAATGAATCAGTCACAACATCATGTCGTTTTAACCCGTCAAGAAAGTCAGGCGTGGACACATTTATTGACTCGACTCTTAAAACAATTCAAGAGAAAGTAAAACTATCCTAGGCGTTAGGTCGGAATTTTTCAGGCCAATTTGATTTCTGTTTTTTTTTGTTGTTTTTTTTTTGTTTTTTGTTTAATGTTACGATTGATGATTAGACTTGGTAGGTTTCGAATGAAGTTCCCCATGCTTAGATTCGAAAAGTTAAAATTTCTCATGACTGGTCTCAGTTTTTAAGTTGGCGTTAAATAGGACTTTTCAATACACACTTGTAACATATGTTCTAAGAACAACCAACCTATTGTGGTAAACGATTGGTTGTAATATTTAGAATGGAAAATTTCAGTTCATCGTGGCTTCCTAATCATTTTCGTAGAATGCTATATGACGTCATACTTGAACAATAAATATGACGACAAAGCAAAAAAGGCATTCTACACCAGTGAAGGACACACAAGCAAAGAATATGGCCATAATACAATAAGGTAAAGTAACCATCTAGAGAACAATTTCAATCATGTCAATGTCGCCTATATTCCTAAACCCAATCAAACCTCCGTAACGACTTGTCAGACTCATTCCGTTATTTTATTTTCTATTTCAGTGTTTGTTTGTTTTATTTATTTTGTTTTGTCACATTTTTGTACGAGTAATGGTCATTTTGCTTCTTTTAAATAAAACGACTACGTTTGGTTAACAAAATACTTATATCTTTTACATTCTAGACATTGAGCATTCCCGGTGAAAATATTTCAAGATCCATTAGATTTAGACTTACATTTTTCGTTCGATTTTTCTTTATTCGTTAAGCACCCTTATTGATACATATATTGAAATATTTTGAAAGCTACTTATATTATACTGCAGGCTATTTTCGAAAACTGTTACCATTCCGCGCATTTGCTTTTGCCAAGTTTGGAATGAGACTGGAAGAAAATTACTCTTATTCAAAATCTATTTTTGTCATTTCTTCGTTTTTGTGTATGTTTCACCATCTTCTAGACATATTGATAATAAATCCGGACGGAAGCAATTTGAATTATGTTGACCACATTCGGTCAACGTCCTGATAATTATTTAAGTTGTCTAAACATTGTAGTTGACACTGGGTATACCAATCCGAAACACAGACCCCTCTCAATTCACCAATAATGCCTATAGTGTGTGTTATAATACATAGGGAAACAAATGATACCGAAGCCAAAAAACAGAAAAGGAAAAATTCTGACATGGTTCACATCAAAATTCCAAAGCGACAGATTGTGGCATTGTCAAATATACAAATGGTAACTGTTTCACATACAAAAGTGTGGTATATTGTTATATTTGTGAAATCTATTTAATGGTGACGGTCATGAAAACCAAATCTTCATAACGTCACATTTGATTGACAGCACGGCAACACATGTAGGATGTAGGAAGTTCTATGCTACATTTTGTATATTTTAATATAAATGCGCACCCAATAAGATCAAACATTTCAAAATATCTAATAGAGTTTATTTGCATATGTTTTAGTATCCATACAGTAAGGCAAAAGTTCTTTGATTGGATAATTTTTTTGCAAGGTTGCTTTTTATAGTATTAATGCATATGAAGTTTTACGTATTTAACAAAGAAATGCAATGTTCGAACTGTAGGGTATACATGTTCATAGATTCTGCTGTGTAAAAAAAATTTTTTTTATTCGTTTTGTGATTTTTTTTCTCCTTTTTGAATTTTTTTTTGTATTTTATTTCGAGCTGTTTTATGTTTTATTTTGTAATTTGTTTTATGTTTATGTTTTCAGGAATTATTGTTGAAAATTAACAGAGACATAGCGTTATAGATATTAAACAACAATGGATGACGATGATGCCATTGTTATAATTGGGGTTGGATGTAAATATCCTGGTGCTGACAATTTAGACGAATTTTGGAAGGTTCTGGTCAATGGTGAAAATCATGTGAATGAAATTCCTAAAGAACGATGGAATTTAGACGCCTTTTACAGCGCTGATCCGGACCAAAAGGGGAAGACGTATGTTCGAAGGGCAGGTCTTTTACACAAGTAAGTTAATTATTCTACATAGGTCAACAAAGCCTGGACACAAATTTTGAAATAAATGCATACACTTACTTTAATATGTATTGTACAACACTCAACTTATGACGGAAAAGGACTACATTAGGTAAGCACTTAGCTTTGACGAATGCCAACGAACCAATAGAGACCGACTTGCGTTTCATTTAATAATCACTGACAATTCTTCAAACATCAACAAACTAGGAACTAATTGGAAGTGGACCGGAATATCTACCAACATAAACCAGTTTTTTATTTGAATTTTGCTTGGTTCTTTTCATGTAACAATATAATTTGTTTTGTAATAAATATTATGTATGGGAGTGTACTACCGAAGTAGTCAATCCCCCTTTTTGATTAGCAAACAATTGTTATAAAGTCATCTACCAACTTAAAACTTGAATTTTGAGAGAGACAAAAATATTTCGATTGAACGCCTGGCTATTGCATATGGCAGCACACCCCCCCTAGACACACACACAAACACAGTAACAACCTTAAGTGGAATTGATAGGTATTTCAGGAACATCAGAAAATTTTTAGATTTAATTTTCTTTTCACACTCGATAGAAAAATTTAGACATGCTCCTTAAAAAATCAAAATTTCATTATGTCGAGTTAAGAATAAATTCTAAATTTTTGTACTCTTATTGACTTCAAAATGACTTGTGTTAACATGAACTTCGTTTACATAGATGATTATCAAAAATCAGTTAAACAATATGACCAAACATAGCTGATTAGATTATATTGACTAAACTCATTTAATTTTGAAAATTTAATGTTTAACAGTCATGACGTCTGGGATAACAAATTATATGGAATTTCCGACATTGAAGCTGAAAAGATCGATCCTCAACAGAGATATGTACTTGATTGTGTTCACATGGCTTTGGAAGACGGTGGTATTACCAGAAAGGAAATAAATGGTACAGACACTGGTGTTTATATTGGTGAGTTAAAAAGACGGTAATATTACCAGAAAGGAAATAAAAGTGTTTGGGTACTATGAATATTTCTGTAAGTTAATATTAGTATGGGATAGATTTTAATGTAACTGGTTTCTGACAACGAATTTTTTTATGTTTATAAAGGTAATTCAGAAACTATATTAAAATATATGCCTGCACAACAGTAAAGAATCCTGTATTTTTCATATGTAATTACACGTGCGTTTCTTTATCCTAACTATGCATATCCAAACATATAAAGTAAAATCTTTCCAATCTGATGTAATGTATGAAATATAATACAAACAATAACTCGAAATATAGAATTCCCTTGCCATGGCACGTAGTATTATATTCAAAGTCAATTCAGATCGCCTACAACATGCATAATAGAAAAAAAAATCCGAGTTCTGGTATTTAGATTCACCAGTTGTTGTCTGTCATGCCTTACGTCACCAACATGTCCGCCCAATGTGACCAAGAATGAAATTCAAAAAATATATGTACAATATATGTACATTGTCGGAAAATATTAAATTTATTTGAAGAGCTTTAGAAACAGGTAGAAATGCGAGGTTTACCGAGCATTTCTCGCCTGTTTCGCAGCGAGTACAAATAAATTTTATATTACCGACAATGTGCGTATATTGTTTTAATCCTGCAATTATTAAAAACCTATTTAAACATGCATTTGCCGAGTGAGGCGGGACGTAGTAGAAAGTAAACACCTTCGGAGGCCGTTTTGGTTAAATTCATGACGTCAAAGTAGTGAGGTATTCAAACCAGTCGCCATGTCTTTCCTTCGTTCAAATTCATGGGCCGAATACCAGCATACCCTACGAATACGAAAAAAAATATTCATATGGCCGTATTCGTCTATAAAAACGGCCATTGCAGGATTAAACTTAATGACGTTATATGCTCTCCGACATCATGTTTTCTATACTGTGACGTGTTGAAAAGTAGTCTGCTTAATCCTGATACTAGAGCTCGGATATGTTCTATTTAACCTTTGACAAGAAGTAGGTTGTTTCAACCTAACTAAAATTTACTGTACATGGCTATCATTCGGTGTTAACATAAACACACCTTGTTTGTACAGGGAATGCTTAAGGAATAATATTTCACGCATTTTCCCTTATTTTCAGGGTTCATGAACGATGATTACAGAACTGCAACAACAGATGGTCTGGATACATTTAATAACTATACGTTAACAGGAACATCACCAAGTATTATAGCTGCACGTGTATCATTTACATATAACTTACTTGGTCCCTCTCTGGCGCTCGACACGGCTTGCTCATCTGCTCTGGTGGCTGTGGATGTTGGAATTCAAGCTTTGAAGACAGGTATCATTGATATATAACTTTAATAATATATATAAATTTAATTTTGAAGTTCAAACCGTTTTATAAATTATCATTCAAATATAAATCATAATCATATACATCATCCCTGGCACAGGGAATCCCCTTTGTAAATACTTAAATATTGTTTGTTTTTTATACAAATCCTGATAAATACGATAAGGATACAGTTGATAAAAATCACATACAAGTAAATAATTTTCATAGGATATCTGATATTTTACATGTATTTGTATTGTTCCTTCCAGGGAGATGTAAGACTGTTATAGCCGGAGGAGTCAATTCTATCTTGTACCCAGACATGTTTGTTGGTCTAACCAGGGCACGCATGGTATCCCCGACTGGCCAATCACAAGCGTTCTCTGATAAAGTTGATGGATATGCCAGGGGTGAAGGATGTGGTATTGTGATTCTGACAACCCTGAAACAGGTTATAAACATTTATTAAAACATTCTTATAGAGTGTTAAAATACACAAATATAAAAATATGAAATAACTTCTAGTAAAAGAAAAACAAGACCCAAAAGTATCTAAACAATATCTACACATTCTATGTTATTTGTCATGTTGTTTAATTTCTCTATTTATCCGATGTTGCCATTGTCCTTGGATTGTTCGTTTTGGATTAACGGTTCAGTTATCAATTACTTAACAAGTTATAATGAAATATTCTTTTTCTAGTCTTCGCATTTGTTGAGTAAACAATGATTTAATTGAATTCTCCAGAATAAAGATAACGTATATAATATCGCCGATTTATAATATCAGAATCTGTATAAAAGTTTCTGATTATCTCCAAATATGACTGTTTAAAGGTATCAATTCGTGTTTACATAGGCCATAGAAGAAAGACGCAAAATATGGGGTGTAATTGCAACCGGATGCAACCAAGATGGCCACACCACATCACCAATCACAGCGCCGTCAGGACAACAACAAAGACAACTTCTAGAGAGGGTGTATGCTGAGAACAATATTGACCCTGGATTAGTCAGTGTTATCGAGGCCCATGGTAAGTCTACCTAAATATTAATATTTCCGACAACTTCTAAGTCAGTAGGTTCAAAAGTTGATGTTTAATAGCTCTATAGGAGGTTGTTCTTGAAAATTTCTCAAAATAATCGATGACTGAACTGAAGCAACCCAATTAATACTATTGGACCATTTTGTTGAAATTAAAACTTTTAATTAAATCGACGTAATCTTTGTCATAACATCAGTAGATAGAGTTCGGAATTATAGTTCAATTTATATGCTTTGTCGTTTTTTGACCATTCATGTTGTATACATTTGCAATACTTAAGTACCACTGACGAAACTTGTACCCTAAAGTTGTGCTAATTTACTTACAGGTACGGGTACGCCAGTGGGCGATCCAATAGAAGCCAATTCATTAGGAAATTTCTTTGGAAAGAATAAGACGGACAGTCCTCCTATATTTATTGGTTCAGTAAAAACAAACATTGGACACACTGAATCAGCTGCTGGAACTGCAGGGCTTATTAAATTACTACTAATGATGGAACATGAAACAATCGTACCCTCACTTCTATTGGAAAAAATTAACCCAAAAATAGATTTTGAGCTCTATAACTTTGAACTCCCAAGAAAACCTGTGGCATGGAGAAACCCATTGACAGGCCCACGGATAGCTTGTGTAAATTCATTTGGTTTTGGTGGAACAAATAGCCATGCTATTGTCAAAGAATATACTGAAAAGAGACAGCCAAATTCTAAACACTCAGTATCATATTCTAACATTGTTTTGTTTAGTTCTATTGACCAATCCGGGTTGACTTTGGGTTTACGTCAGTTTCTCGTTGATCTTCAAAAGACTACGTACAACATTGCAGACATTTCTTATACTTCCATGTGTAAAAGAGACCATTTTCAATGTAGGCGAGGAATAATTGCTAAAAGCTGTGAAGATCTTAGAGTAAAGTGTACAAAAATGTTAGAATCTCTTGAGAACGACAGACAGAAAATACACAAACCACCTAACATCATTGCCGTATTTTGTGGGGTCGGCACAGCATGGCAAGGAATGTGCAAAGAACTTTTACAGACAGAACAAATTTTCAAACAAGCTGTAGAAGAGATAGATACTTTGTTAAAGCAATATAGCCAGCTATCAATGAAAGACATTTTCGGGAACCAAAAATCTGTAGATGATCCCTTTATTGGACATATTGCAATTTTTACCTGCCAAGTTGGACTGTGGTCACTTTGGAAATATTGGGGTCTTCCGGTTGATTATGTGGTTGGTCAGTCTGTAGGCGAGGTTGCTGCTGCATATGCTTCCGGATCTTTAACTCTAGAAACAGCTGTACGGGTAATTTATCATCGCTCTTTGGCTTTATCGAACACCAAGGGAGGATGTATGTTTGTCGTAAGTAATTGCAGTACAGAAATCGTTGCCAATATTTGTGAACAGTGTCCAAACAAAGCTTGTATTGCTGTCTATAGTAGTCCAACAAGTTGTACTGTCTCTTGTGATAAAGATATTGTAGAGGCAATAAAGCAGGACATTACCAATCAAAGAGATGACAGTCATCCCGTATTTCGAGACTTGAAAGTAAAAGTTGCATACCATAGCTTTTACACCGAAAGTGCTGGCATAGAGGTTGAAAATTCACTCAGAGGTATGAATAGCAAAGATCCAAATATACCAATGATATCAACAGTGACTGGACAGCCCGTACAACCAAAGACACCCATGAATGAAGAATACTGGAAACTTAATGTTCAGAAACCAGTTTTGTTCAAACAAGCAATTACAAAAGCTGCAGATAAAACCAAATTCAATATATACCTAGAAGTGGGTCCAAGACCTGTGTTACATGCACATCTCCTTGATAATTTCAAGGCTGAAGAAGCTTGTTGTTTTCCCTCAATAAAACCTAAAAATAAAATGACAACAATGGTCTCGTCAGTCGTCGAGTTGTACGAGAAAGGTGTCAATCTAGAATGGGCGAAATTATGTCAATCATCTGGCTCTATGGTAAAAATACCAAGGTACACGTTTAATGGATCTAAACGACTTTTTGAACCTGAAAAACGAATTTTGAAAAGTCAGGGCGCTGTAAACCAGGATATGTCCACTCATTTATTTGTACATACTACAGATATCATTGGAAGAACCTTTACTATTAATCTGGATCCAGTTACAACACCTTTCGTCTACGACCATTTCGTATCAGGAGCAATACTTGTGCCAGGGGCTCTTTATGCAGAGGTCGCCTTTGAAATTGGGAGACGAATTTTTCAAAGACGGCCCCAAGAAATCGAAGTAGCTGTTCGATTTATTCGTCCGTTTTCATTATTAGCAGCAAAAGCAGCTACTGCTATAGTGAAAGTGGACAAAAATAATGAAGAAGATGAATTCAATGGAGAAATATCTAAAGGCAATTTAGTAACTTCAACTTTTACTGTAAAGCCAAAAACCTGTGTCAACTTTCATTCCACTATTAACATTGAAGAAATTCGACATCGTTGCAAAGACTTTCAGGATTCTACCAAAACGTACAGAAGATTGAAACAACTTGGTTTTTCGTATGGAGAATATTTACAGGTATTAGGAGACGTGTGGAAAAACAAGAATGAATGCTTAGCAGAAATCAAATCTTCTCATATAACTTTCGGGGACTTCTCTTCAACACATTTTCATCCAATATTGTTAGATGGATTGATACAGATGTTAGGAATATTCGTATCGAATGATATTGGAAAAACAATAATTCCCTATTGCATTGAAAACGTCATACTCAATGGAGTACTAGAAGGTTCTATGCTTGCCTACGGTCATGTTGTTTGTAGAGATCAAAGATTCATTACATACAATATATGTTTAATTGGTCTAGACGGGCGAGTAATAGCAGAGGTACAAAACTGCAAAATCAAAATAGTTGGAGAAGAGTCACATATTCACAACGAGCTTGCATATGAGTTGATATGGCAATCAGCCAACGTAAAAAGGATAAAAACTGTTCATGACAAAACAATCGATCAAATCTTCGTATTAGGTTTTGATGAAGTAACGTTAGATCAGGCGAAAAAAGTGTTTGATGGAGATGATATCAAGTCAATATTTGTTGATGACAGGCCCCTGGAAGATCTAAAGCTTCTTTTTAAAGGGATTGCCAAAAATAAAAATTCCGTCATATGTTTATTTCCCGGAGAACTTGTGAACGATAATTCTAGTGGTACACATGTGTTTCAAGCTGTTCAGCTGTCATGCATGACCATTCTTGCCTATCTGCAAACAATGGAACAACTCAACATTGAAGTACCTTTATATGTTTTCACAGAGAGAACACAGGGGTCACAAAGCGACAACCCTTTTGGATCGGAGATTTGGGGACAGGTACGATGTTCATTATGGGAGAAGCATTTACCTATAACGCTTGTCGATGTGCATCCATCTTTATCTGATGCAAAGTCCTTCATATGCGATTTGGTTTTAAAAAGGGTAATGTTAGAAAATGCCTCGGAACTGATGTTTACAAATGGCAAGATTTTAACAAATAATCTTCAACTCTGGCCTGATTTTAAAATGGACAGTAAGCTTCGATCTTCGACCTTTGATGCCAAGTGTGAGATAGATATACACAGCTTGCATAGTCTTGACATTGAAAAACCCTTTGGTATAGTTAAACAGAGAAGAAAACAGAAATTAAAAAACACTGTCATGATAAAAGTGGAAATTGCGTGTATTCATCACAAAGGTATATGTCCACACATTATCGCCAATCTCGACAATGATTTCAATTTAAGCACACGTAACAAGGGAAATGGCTACAATATTTTAACAACGGAGATGATTGGTACTGAAATGTCTGACGAAAGACATCAACGAGAAACGGCGATAAATAATCGTCAAGTAATTGCTTGCTATCCAACAAAGATGTCCTCAGTTGTTTCTGTTCCTCATTGCTGCGTCCTAGACAAAAACAAGCTACCCTGGTACCAACCTGGACTTGTCTCAATCACAGTTCTATTGTTTACAGTTCTCGATCATATTGACGACAACTCAACAGTTATTATACTTTTTGATGAATCCAGCGCTTTCCAGGCCCACCTGATGGAGTTAATGCTAATGTATTTGAAAAATAGTAAAGTTGAACTTAGACAAGAATTTGATTTTGGGTCGCATCATTACGACAATGTAACGTTCGTTCCGTTGTTTTGGTTAAATAACAAATGTATTAAGTATTTAGAAAAACATAACAACATCAACTTAGTTGCCCTGAGCTGCTTTGTCAGTGCACGTGTTATTCAACGTTTGACCTTCAAAATGAATGAATCAAGTATAACTATAGTGGAAACATCTCAAGCTACTGCAAAAAGTAATTTTCATTGTACAGTTCCTAAAGCTTTTAAATGGCTGAGTGAGAATTTATCTAAAGTATCGTTTAGTTATAAACATGGCGATCCTGTACATTTACTAGGCATTCCGAGTAAAACAATGTCACTTTCACACTCTGCCATGTCTAATATCCCCCTAAAAGCCAAACGAAATGCCCCATTGCGGAAGAATGGGTGTTATATAGTAGTTGGTGGATTGACTGGACTTGGAAAGGAGATAGTTACTTTATTAGCAGAGATGAATGCCGGGATTGTGGTAACATTGTCAAGGAGACCAGCGTCTGATGAGAAGCTCAAGGAGTTAAGCAAATTATCACATACTACTGGCTGTAAGATATACACTTTTGCAACAGATATTACAGATATGAAATCCTTGCAAAATACATTTCAACAACTCGGACAGGTTACAGACTTTCCAGTTAAAGGTATTTTCCAGGGAGCAGGTGTTTTAAACGACAGCCTCTTTTTAAAAATGAACAGTTTTCATTTCGAGAGTGTTCTGAAGCCAAAAGTGTTAGGAACCTGGAATCTTCACCAGGTGTCCAAAGAATTTCCACTAGACTATTTTGTGATGCATTCCTCAGTGGCATCGGTTTTTGGAAACCAGGGTCAAACGAACTATGGAGCAGCAAACGCCTTTCTGGATGGATTAGCACGTTACAGACGTTCAGCAGGCTTATGTGCTCAAAGCATAAATTGGGGACCTCTTAGTGTTGGCATGGGATCAAACGACAGAACTGTTCAAACAAATTTGCAAACATTTGGATTCCTTACACTTAATGTTTCTGACATCAGGACTTGCTTGCTTGAGTGTCTTAATAGTTCAAAATCTCAAATAACAATCGGATCGTTTGACTGGAACAAGATTAAAAGCAACACGGAAGGTAGCATGGCTGCAAGTCGCTTCACAATCATGTTCGACAATAACAGACATAAGGACATAAAAAGATCAAATGAATACACAATGCAATTTCAAATTACTGCTTTTGACAGTGACAGCGCACGGATAGAATTCATAACGGCTACAGTACTACAGACAACACTTGATACATTTGCCGTCAATAAGGAGGATTTGTCAAAAGACACAGCTTTGTCTGATTTGGGAATTGATTCCATGCAAGCGATGACATTTGTGAACATGATTCATGAACGCACAAACATAAGGTTGCCAGTCGTTGTTTTGCTTACTGTAGGAACGACATTAGAATCGATCATCAATATACTTTTTCAGCAAATGTCAAGTCAGGGAAATTCAGGTTCCAACCAACAACTAGTCATTGACGAATCAGTTTTATTTTCCATGACTCCTTTAGAAAAATACAGACATGACACATATTTAGAAAACCCAGAAGATCCTAATTTATTCATGGTTCTTGATTTGGAAATACCACTGGCACTTTCCGATCAAAACAGGTGGATATCTGCCCTAAAGGCCGTGCATACGAAACATTCAGGTTTACGAACTCTATTCAAACCGTCAAATGACAATATAAGATATGGATTTAAAAGGACCGTATTAGATGCCAGGGACATTGAAGTTGACTTCAGGGTGGTAGAGATGTCTGAATTACATATTTCTGACGAAGAAATTTTAAGCAATTTAGAAAAATACCTTTTTGATCCCAGCAAAAACATTCCGATGAGAACATTGTATGCTTTATCACCAGATAGTTGTGTTGTTAGATTTATCTTCAGTCTTCTTTGTTTAGATTTATCATCAATGTCTATTGTCCTGAACGACTTGAGGGCAAGTTTCGACACACCATCAGAAGCTGACTATGAAGAACATGTAGAAGACGACCTTGCTTTAGTATTCGAGACTCGGATGCAACAGGAAATAGAAAGTCTTAAATCATATTGGAGTTCGTCATTAAAACAGCTTCTCCCAGTTGAATCCCTGGCACTGGGGAATGATACCACAATAAATATACGTGACGAAAAATTGATATTCAAGGAGATTGATCTTACAGTTGAAACTGTATTTAATCTAGAGACATATCTAAAAGACGAAGGTTTAAAGCTATTTGATTTTATTGCGACGCTTTATGAAATCCTGCTTTACACTCAGTTGAATGTACCTGCTGTTTGCTTTGAAGCGATTGTTGACTTGCGGGTACACTTTCCTGAAGTACGAGACAGGGTATGCCGATTCACCAATTTGATTCCTCTTGTTGCAACATTTGAAGACTCAAAAACAACATTGAAAGATTTTTTGCAAATAAATGCAAAAAAGATATTAAAGGCTATAGATAACAGTCCTCTACCTACTAAGGAAATTTGGGAACTTGTGTCAGGACTCGTTGAAACAAAATTTCGAAGACATTTTTTGATAATGGAAGATATATCACTGCTAAGCCAAAATGGCGTCGATAACACAGACGTGCAATTGAAAAACAGATTTACATTCAAAACTTACTATGAAACTATCTTGCTGGTGAAGGTAGATAAAGGAAATAAAAATGTTAAATTAGAATTTGGTTTTAACCCGCTAGTTATAACTGACCAACACGCAAAACATCTGATTGAAAATATTGTAGATCTTATACAGATAATGACACAACAATCACACAAAAGGATATCTGAACTTGGAAAGCAACACATTTCAGACGACTTAAAATTTCCACACCAAATTGTCAATTTCAAACAGATAAATGATCAATTAAAACCAGGAGACTTGAATAAGCAGGAAAGATACTTGATCGACAATAAATTGTTTAAAACAGGTAATACAAATAAATCTTCTTTAAGTAATGTTACATTTACTATTGTTTTTACCACAAAATGGGGTTTTTCACACAAAAATACATTATTAAGCAACATTTAATATTTTTTTATGTCATCTTAACTTCTTCATGATTCAAAATGCTGATTGCATTAAATTGTATGCAAATATTTCGCATATTTATCAAAAACAGACACTTATTAGAAAAACATTTTAGGGTTGGTTTTATAAAGTCAAATCAAATTTGAGCATTATTTTGATGTACGAAAGCATTAAATACAAAGAAAAAACATATTATTTCGCACATCTACAAAAGAGGACATAAAGTAAGTGAGAACCGAACCGTCAGTCAAAGAACGCACAATCTATGGACAAAGGCAACATTGGAAACACTAAGGACACCACTTGAGTATGGGACAAAAAAGAAAAATGAAGACACACATACAGATGAACAACACGGACCCAATGAAAACCATGTACCGGTAGAGTAAGCATCTCCTGCTTCTTATAAGACACTCGCCGTATTGAACATGTCAACTCCGGTAGTAAAGTCAAATTACACCGAAAACAAAAACTGCATAGCTCGTTTGTTCTGTATTATTTCCTGACTACGGTATGATATTTGATCTTTCAATTTGATTTAAACTATATTGCAGCTATAATAAGGGGCAAAAACGGTCCTTTACAGAAAAAATCCCGAACAGTTTCATTGCTCCCTTATTTTTCGATAGTCTTAAAGGGTTAAATAAAACCGTAAGGAAACGTTCCAATTTTTACGCCCAGTGTGGTAGTCAATGAAACTATGTACAATAATTACAACGTACAGAGTGTGACTTCGGATTGATGATAGAAATCAAAGAAACGTATTGAATATTTATCAACAATTTTACAAAAATATAACCAGATTCTACATCATTTGATATCAGAATATAAAGTGCAAAGAGTTTACACAACAGTGATATGACAACTGTCCATGTTATACACAGCAGTGATATGACAACTGTCCATGTTATACACAGCAGTGATATGACAACTGTCCATGTTATACACAGCAGTGATATGACAACTATCCATGTTATCCACAGCACTGATATGACACCTGTCCATGTTATACTTCTATGCCAAATATGTTGGTAGCTTCTTTTAATATCCGAGTTATGTTTCCATAGATTGATATCTATCAATAATTCGTGAAAAAATTAATTCATAAATTTCATTTTAACAAGAGCATTTTCTTTTACACATCAGTTCATTAATCTAAAAGAGAAATCCAGTTTTAAAAAGAACAGTATAAGTTTAAAACTTAAGTATATAGAAATAAAAAAGTTTGTAAAATTAATCATCGTCAGAAATCGTAAGGACACTTTTATTTTTAATAGGAACATTCATGAAGCAAACTTCCGGAGGATGGGATCATGAAGTTCGCCCTTCCACCAGTCAGTCGACTGTAGGTAACAGGAGTGGTGGTTGGAACTTGTACTGGGCCTCTAATAGAAAGAAAACAGCAACGTCACTTCCCTTCTCTCAGATTCAGAGGATAGACTTAGTTGAAATGAATGGTAAGTAGAATGCAGTTATTTTAGAGATAACCATACTGTATTTTAGGATCTGAGTGGGTAAATCGTTGATTTTACTGTCGCAAACTGAGTTTTCCGGCGACGCGTTAGCGGAGCCGGAAAACGGATGTTTGTGACAGTAAAATCTTAGATTTAACCCTGAAGATCCTAAAATACAGTTTGGTAAT
>MJUU01057554.1:2021-22796 GCA_002080025.1 Modiolus philippinarum | reverse complement strand
TTTGGAACCTTACAATATCTAAATTTTTGTAAATTTTGTTGAAAACTAAGGAGTATCTCCCTCATGCAAAGCTCTGTCCTTAGCTGATTTTGGCTTAACATTTAGATCATATTGGTTATTTGTTCTCTATCAGTTTTACATATCTTTGAGTTTATGGTCTTCCAAACGTTTAGATTTTATCTGCACTGAAGAGACATAAATTGTCGAAATGCGCATATGCAGAATTTAAATTCACAGTAACTTCGGTATTTAGTCATTTATATCAAAACGTGGTCATGATAGCGCTTTCAAGTTCATGTTCATACCATATCAAAGGTGGGAGCCAGTGGTTGCATAATTCTCTAAATGCCTGACTGTTTGCCAAGAAAAGTAACGGTAATGAAGCCCCTTGTTTGTTAAAGAAGAATGAAAAACGTTCAGATCTTTGTGAGATATTAACAATGTATCAATACAAAAGTAATACAAAATAGGTCTTTGTTATTTCATGGTGCCAGTTTTCTGGTTAAAATTGAGTTGGGCTAATTCATAAATAATATTAAGATGTACTGCGTGACTACAAAATGCATATTTAGATTCTGTAAATGGCAATTTCGACAATTTATGTGTCTTCCGTGCAGATCAAAAGACCATAAACCAAACATTTGAAAATCTGACAGAGAACAAATAACCAAAAATATCTAAATTTAAAGCCAAAATCAGCTGAAAACAGAGCTATGCATGAGTGAGATACTCCTTAGTTTTACGCAAACTTTTCTGAAATTTAGATATTGCACGATTTAAAATAGTCTATTTTTGGATCAGCACCGACGTACTGACCACAGGGTTGGTAAATACCCTTGGTGACAAACAGACCATCAGCAGAGGCAACGGCCCAGTGGTAATAAATAACAAATTTAGATTCTGCATATGGCCATTTTGACAACTTATGTCTCTTCAGTGTATTTCAAATCAAAACATTTGGAAGACCATAAACAGAACATTTGTAAAACACGGACCATTTGATTTTCGGGGGGGGGGGTGAATTTTTTAGAAAAAATAATCTGGCTCTGACTTTGTTCATTAGAAAAAAAGCCTGGCTCAACAAAATTTCCTTGCATAGTTTATAGCATAAAAAAATAATCTGGCCCGCAAAGGGGGCCAAAAAAATTCTCAGGCTCGGGTAAAAATCCTGCCCCCCCCCTGAAAATCAAATGGTCCAGGCCTAAATCTGGCAGAAAACAAATAATCCAAAAGATGTAAATGAAAAGCCAAAATCAGCTAAATTATTTTTTAAAAAAATGACAAGTACTAGTAATTCAAGACGTAAAAGATATAGAATTCGAGAAGGCAGCCCGTGTATATTTGACGGCGAAAACGAGGATGACCTTTTTCCAGTCGAGTGAGACTGACTTCATGCATATCTCACCAATTGATATAATTATGATATTTTACTTACTAAATGGCATTTAAAACAACAAACCCACTCTTGTCATAATTTTTTACGATTATCTCCAATATATGTTATTGATTTTAATTAATATACATACAACCTTTTCAGATAGTTGTCATAGAATTAGTAATCTACCTATATTTGGTTTTATTCGTATGTTTTTTTTTATACTATATGGAAACGGGACAGATAAAAGGGAGGTTTGGGTAACCATACACCGGTTTAACCCTACCGCTAGCATTTGCTAGTGCCGGTACCAACTGCGGCCGTTCTGAGTTCCTATCGTTCTTTACGTTTGTCTTTTGTCTTATTTGTGTTTTCCCTGTGTAGTTCCCTGGAAGATTGTGGCATGTAATTATAATTGTCTGCCATTATAGGTGTTTCCTGTTAACCATTTATTACATGTTTATTTCAGGTCAATTTTGCCTGAAGATTTGCACCTTGAAAAGAAATTTTACGTTTAAAACACGTCACCGGCAGATAGCAGTTGAATGGATGGAACATTTAAACCAGGGACTATGTATACAGAACTGACTTTTGCTCAATCAGAGTATAATATACTGGATCAAATGAATCATATGTGTTTTTGAGTACTGTTTCTTTATATTTTAGACCTTATAAAAATAGTTTGTTAATTTTTCTAAAACTTCTAAAATGTGTCTGTAGACATGCTCTATTTTTACTTTCATTGTTACCTTTCCTTGTAATCTGCCATTGATATAGGGTGTAGGCTTGAAAAGTTAACACATTCTATTATTTATTTATGTTTATTTATTTATGTTTATTTATCTATATATGTTTATTTATTTATGTTTATTTATTTATATATGTTCCATGTTTTTTAGATTTTTCTTAGATAGTCTGCATTTTAGTCAACTCTTTTCGTGGCATATTTTAATCATTATTATTTTATTTATTTGATATGATTTGTAATGTTGATTTGAAGTATTTTTAACATAAAGGATCAATGATATTTTTAAATTAATCCCATTTGCAAAATACCAAAGGTCAATCCTCTTGGAAAAAAAGATACGTTGAGAATTCAAAGTAAGTTTAACTGTTTAACCTTTCAATTTCCTTTAGTACACTGACTCTGCATTACACAAGATGTGTTTGAGTCTGAAATACGGATAAAAATTCTACTAAAATGTATGCTATTTGTTATTTAATAAAGAAAATCTGAAAAACTTTGTTTTAGGCATACAACCGAAAATAGACACAGAGTCAGTACCTATTATTTGTTGTTTATTATTTTTTGTTTATCCAGTATTTGTTGCTCAATATTTTTTGTCAAGCATTAATGTTATTGTTACCATTTATATACATTTATATAATCTTTTTGACTGCTAATTAAAAAGAACTTTTTAAGCTAGAGGTCATGCATGCTTATAAGATGTATAAAATGATATTATTGGAAAACATAAAATGTCCATTGGCAAAAATTATCATGTTTTTAAATGGATAAAACTAGTGGACAGAAATGCCAGAAGTAATAGAAGCGAACCCCCTTAATAATTATTGGTATATAAATACATCCCATCATTTGGGCTTTTGATTTGAAAACAAACACTGCACTTTATATTCTGGTAAAATGTTTTAATATCAGAAGAAATGAAATATGCTTCGAGAAATTTAATACAGTATTGTCAAGTTCTTTGTAAACAAACAGCCCTGGTCTGGAATTATAGTAATGCATTCATTATTTCCATCAGGATGGATTTACTTTTATTTTTCTCAGCTGAACAGTCCGAAGTCTGTTTTATATTTTAGTATTTGAAGTTGTAAGTTAATTGTTAATTGAACATTCTAATATCTATATGTAGTTTGCTGACAAAAAATGGGAAGAATTTGAAACAAATCTTGTTTGGAAATAGGATTTGAGTTTTTCCTCGTCTCACTAACGTTTCATTACAGTTAATGTTGCAGTTAAATGAATAGCGGTATATCTTTTGTATATCTTTTGTCGTATTTTCATTCTTTGTACTAAAGCTTACAATCATATATTGAAAATATATCAAATATGTATACTCATTAAATGCTTTAACAACTATTGCCTTTTTATCCTTTATATTGTTTTAATTTGCCCTTTACCATGAAAACAAACAAACACACACACAAAAATTCTTGTTTGTGTGACTATTTTTTTCTGTAAAATTGTTTGTCATACATTTGGACGTATGTTATTTCTCTAATTATTTTTGCTGACAACCTACCTTCATTATATAGTCTTCATAGAGAAATTAAATCTCAAAACGGCAGTAAATAATGTAATGCCAAATATTTACATCGATGATTTATGATTTTAAAGTTTCCGAATTGTTAACGTTCCTTTTCTCTGCGTAAATTAGCAAGGTCACTTGTTTACTGATAAGAACATTGCAGGTTATAAGGTTATGTTTAATTCATCAGGATTCCTAACAGTTGATATATAAAAGTGACAACAAAAGTCCGAATCAATCAAAGGGAGAGACCAGTAAGGAAACTTCGTATAACATACGACAGAATCAGGAAAACAACCCAGCACAGAACATTTTTGGCATATTTTTCATATAAATTCATACAACACTAACTTTTCCGTTGGCACTGCTGTTTTAGAAGGAATATGTCGTCATTGCTTTTTTTCTATCCCTTACTCTCCTTACCAAACGGAGTTGGTGGGGATATAGAGTTTCGCTCGTTTGCCTGGATATCTGTCAAAGTGTTAAAGTCCATGTATCTTGTGAAGCACAAGTTATAGATCAATGAGTTGATGTCCAAAGATGCTTCATTGATAGTATTGACATTGGTATAAAAGTAAGTTAAATTGACCTACATTTCATGCATTAATAACTCTGGACCCGAATCCATCCCCACCAAATATTCTATTTAGCAAACATGACTGCAGAGAAAACTGATAAATTATACTATAATGCAAAATGTGTCAACTTGACTAAATCCGTAAACCGTATGAAGTTTTTCTACGGTACAACTAATTATACCAAAGCTTCACAAATCCTTATTACATACACAAACTGAGAAACCATTAACAAAAATTGCAATATATGACTATAATGGGAAAAATCAAAGTTTTCGTCAAACAGGGAGGAGATGAGTTACGGACTTGAAAAGGGAAGATACGATACAACTCATCACAATGAAGCTTCACACCAAATCATTACTGCATACACAAGATGAGAAATCCTAAACGACAATTTCCGGATGTACGTACGGATTGGCAAGAGATAAACTTAATGCCCCTGTCGCCGTCACTTTCGCCTATATTTCATGCATGCGTGACACAGGTTAAAGATTTTGTTAAAGTTTACATCTGCGTCACTAGTCCCTAGTCCCTATTGAGACATCATAATTGTACTTCATATTGAAATTGCAATATGGAACATTTATCCACGTATACTTGAAATTTGTCTTTGCGGAATAAAATAACAAAGTTTTTAAATTCTTTAAACACGTTCTGTAACTCCTTTGACCGAGAAAGGTTTTTCTTTCCATGAAAAAAAAAATCATTTTATACCAAGAATGGACTTTTTATTACACTTTTATTACACAAATGATGAACCTTTTTAGCTATTCTGAATCAACGGGTCAGTGTGAGCTATTTTCATCACTTTGCATTTGTCGTCCGTCTGTCTTTCCATAATATTCTCTGAAAACACGGAAGTAAATTCCTCCAAACTTTACAGGAATGATGTATGGAATGTCTTCTAAACGATTGTCTATTTCGTTCTGAGTCGACAAAAACATGACCTCAGGACTTAGTTTAACCTTGGTCCATATGGAAAATATCATTTTCATCTGCTCGGAGACTATTTATTAGAAGCAAATTCAACTTAACTGTACTAGAATGGTGCAGGTATTAAAGTCCTTTACAAAGACTACTCGTTCCGTTCCCATTCGACAAAAACCAAGCCACCAGAACGGAACATAGTTTAACATTTGCCGAAAGGGGAAATGATATTCTAATCATCTCTTCTGAAACCAAACATTACAGGAATGTTAAATGGTAGATCCTTTGCAAAATTAGTAATTTGACGAATAAGAAAATCATCCTCTGCATCAGCGGAGTGAAACTTTACGAATAATTAACATTTACGTGCAGGAGATAAAGCTTAATAAATCACATGTACCTACAAAATTTTCATTACTCATTTTCCTAGTGCAAAGCTCTGTCCTTAGATAATTTTGGTTTTACATTTAGACCATATTGGTTATTTGTTCTCTATCAGTTTTTACACATCTTTGAGTTTATGGTCTTCCAAACGTTTAGATTTTATCTGCACTGAAGAGACATAAGTTGTCGAAATGCGCATATGCAGAAATTAAATTCACAATAACTTCGGTATTAAGTTATTTGTTACCACTGGGGCGATGCCACTGCTGGTGGACTGTTAGTCCCCGAGGGTATTCACCAGCCCAGTAGTCAGTATTTCGTTGCTGACCCGAAAGCCGATTCTATTTGGTTGAAAACTAAGGAGAATCTCCCTCGTGCAAAGATTTGTCCTTAGCCGATTTTGGCTGTACATTTAGATTATATTGGTTATTTTTTTCTCTATCAGTTTTTACACATTTTTGAGTGTATGGTAATCAAAACGTTTAGATTTTATCTGCACCGAAGAGACATAAGTTGTAGAAATGCACATATGCAAAAATTAAAATCACAGTAACTTTGGCAATTAGTTATGAGCATTAATCTTCTACTACCACAAATTGTAATAAAATATATAAAACAGTTTTCACATTTGGACATCAACACATCGGTGGCATCTTGAACTTAAAAATATAAGATATGACCAAGAGTGATAATTTAAGAAAAGCGGTACTAAAACATAAAAGGAAGAAGTAGAAGACTTTTGCAAAGTTCTCAAATGATGGTATTTCATAATTTTAAGGTCTTTGAAATAAAAAAGATCAGACTACTCCAAATTTGGTGAATCTAAAACTTCAAAGACTAATAATTTTTGGGGGATTCTACACAGCATTAATACCTTTTTAAATACCTTTCATTTGTTTGATTTCAGCAGTGCATATTACAATTTGGACATTGATTATAAGGGAAACGCCTGTCCAGTATTTTTGAAAGATGGTGGAGCTTTTGTCGCCATAGAAACCAACAAGAAAAAAAATATTATTTTAGGGGAAAAAGTATTATGTTAAACTGTGTGAACTAGATTATAGATGAACACTACTCAATTTATTTTCAAAGGGCGACTCATAAAGTGTTTTGATTTCAACAATCATTACATGGTGAACCCCTCTTCAACATTTTCTTGGTCTGAAATGGGTTTTAATGGATAAGCAGGTGAGCGATAAAGGATCAGTCCACCGAGTCTCAAGTGTTACACGAAGATGCCTAAAACGTCTATTTTTCCAAGAAGAGGTGACCTTTTATGATGATTTTTATAAATCACACGAAAACGTACTATCAGAATCGTTAAAAAGAGAATAATTTCAATTTTTTGGGGAATTAGAAATCAGTTTGATGATAACAACGCTCTAATTCTTTTCGAAGATTCAATTACCCGTAAGAGGGTTTTAGTTTTGCCAGCTTTCCTCTCCATGTTTTTGCTTGTTGTCTTTTTCAGGGCTGTAGACTTCTCAATCTGTGGCGGGATAAAATTTGTGACTACGTGACTGGCATATAATGTCGTACCGACTGCGTATAATATTGTAAAAACCAAACATAATGTTGTTAGAACACTGTTTAATGTTGTTACGACTGTAAAAAGTGTGTTAATATTTTTTTTAAAATGTAGTGAGCACTGCATATACTGCTAAGAAAGGCAGCTAAAAAAAGCAATCATGGCGATCCACATGAACCCATACATCACAATATAGTTTCCCCATGTTTTTATTTTATTATGTCATGCCAGATTTTGCTTGCCCTTGACTGGACGAGTGCCTGTTGTTGTTAATACATAATAATTGTCATCGAGTCGAATAGGCGGATAGTTGTTTTGTGGGTCAACGGATGACAGAGACTGCAAATTAATTTATGTTTGTTGACGATCCAACATCTGTGGGATAAAAAAAAAGAACTGGGTGTGCCATTGTTCGCGATACAGCAATTAATTCCAATCAAACGTCTAGAGGCCGTTTTGAACTTACAATAAATTATGAGCAAAACTTGCTTGTGAAGGCCTCGTGGATTTCTTCAAGACAAAGAACTACAATAATATCATTTGTATCAAATATATCTTTAAAATGTGTAATGACTTCGATAGATAAGATGAATGAAAACAAAAATTAAATACGATGCAGTTGTTCAATTCACATTTTCAATTTGTATTAAATCCTCTCTCAAATGTTAAACTTTGTAATGTTTCGATGATGTAAAATGTTATTTTCTTCTCTTACTCTCCTACTGGATAAAAAAATAAAGAATATAAAGACGAAAAAAGAGAAATAACATAAGTAAATACAAAACACAAAACAGAAAATAAAAAAAATAAAAAAATAAAAATAAAAGAATAGAAAAGAAAAAAAAACAAACAAACATAAAAAAAACAAAAAAGAAAAAGAAAAGCAAAGATCAAATCAAAACAACATGGAACTTTAACGCCTATCTCTGTGGTCATTTCCACCAGGGTATTCCTGTGGGATTTTCTAATCATTATTCATACACCTACATTGGCGCTTATAATTTTGTACAGTTTGAGAAATTAAAAATTTCTAAGAAGCCTGAAAAGTTCAGATTAATCATATAATACTAGGAAGTTTGGATGACGATTGATGAGTGGACTGTGTTAAATGTACATTACATGTCACCATAACTACAGGTAAACAATTTTGAATTTATTATGTTCGGGCACTTTTAATTTAATCCTTTTATTGCTGTACATATATCATGGTGTTCGTTCGTCCGTCCGTCCGTTCGTTTATCCGTCCACCATAGGGGCGGACACTGTGGCGGCAGCTCCTCCTAAACGACTTAGTGATAATCACTGCAACTTTCATAGAATGTTGAGTGCATACTGGCATATTGCCTCATAGAACAGCACCTATTTTAAATGTTAATATGATATGGTTTTTATTTGGGGGGGGTCCATTTCTCTAATCATGGGGCCGCGGGTATATTTATTATTGAGCTCTGCTCACAGTTTTCTAATTTCTATTATGTTGTTATTTAGTCACGTATTTGAGATATGCCAAACTTCAAATATATCAATTTGGCAAATTTATGACTGACTATATAAATACTAAGACGCAAACCATGTTTATACAAATACAAATTTCCCTTTTTTTTCAATACTGATCATCAAAAGATTCAGTGCCTAAAACAAATTAGGTTAAAATATGGCTGCAGGAAAAATGGACTCAAAGGTTTCCTATTTTTGTCAGTCACTTTTACTTTCTCCACGAGAATTAAAAAAAAAAATCCGCCAATAGATATGCGAATTTATTATCAAACAGCCATATGTGTGTGTGAGTAATTTTACATCAAAAGAAAATGCTCCTCTCATTGTTTTGTTCTGGTACTAATTTGACCGAAAATTTTCCGTATAAAAACACTAATATGAGTGAATAATTCCTATTACAGTTTCAAGAATTTAAAAATCAAATTTAAGGGCCCACCATCTAATTTTCTGGGGAGGGCTTAAGCGATTTACCTAGAAAACCCATTTATTTTAATGTCTATTTATTTCGAAATGGGTCTTTTTGGCCATTTTGGAAAATTCGTCAAAACATAATTGTCTGATCGTTTAAATATAATAATAGAATGGTTGCATTTAATAGATTCATATTCATTTGTCCTTCTGTCCTTATCTGATTTTGGCTTTATATTTAGATCATATTGATTGTTCGTACTCTATCAGTTTTTAATCATCTTTGAGTTTATGGTCTTCCAAAAGTTTAGATTTTATCTGCACTGAAGAGACATAAGTTGTCGAAATTCGCAAATGCAGAAAGTAAATTCACAGTGACTTCGGTATTTAGTTATTTAGTGGGATCATACTAATGGGATCATAGAGATAATTCCACAAAATTAGACAAAAAAGCTAATCATTCAAAATTGCAGAACTTGCTATTTTTGTTGATTGGTTTTTGATTGAAACGGAAGTGGCCAACCACGTGTTCACTCAAAATATTAAATAATAAATTGCAATTTACCATATTATACAATATATACAAGGCTCGCTAGTGAACACTTTGTTGACCAATGTTAAGAATACCAAAAACGTCCGTCCCTAAAATCTAGCCTTTTCAAGGATTCCCCAACCCCACCATTTGTGCTATGTTTTGTTGGCTTATTTTACCAAACATGTTGAATTAATTCCCCAAAACCAATCTAAAAGAGTATATTATATATTATGGAGTTTTTTTTTAGCCCCACAGATCTTTCTGTTTAAGTCTTCTTTAATTCTGGGGGCCAAAATATTGCCAAGTAAACATCTTCCTTTGTCAACATATACTACACAATATTACTGCGGAGCGCTTGAAATGGCAGAAAGAAAATTAAATTTTTCTGTTCATTGTGGCATTGCCAATGAAATTAGATGTGCAATAACAATTTAAGTTATTTAGTGATGCGATAGAGTATTCAATGCACGCAAGATTTGGTCAGAGATTGTAAATGTTGTCTTTTGAAGAAAACATGGGTTTTCATACCATAAATCGTCCATTTTGTTTATTTATTCCCTGCTTGTTATTATTAACTGCCAAGGTCAAGATCAAAACTAAAGAGTTGCTTAAATTTGCCTTTAACAACAATAAATCAATTATTACTTAATTTATATATGCTTTTCTTATTCAAATGCATGTGAACATTGTCTTGTGATTATATTTTTACAGACGATGTTGGCGTGCAAATTATGGGATGCAAAGCTATCAAACGCCTTTGAACGATATGGAGTCTTCATTGCTAGGCATCCATGGTGGATAATTGTGTTCAGTCTTTTTCTGAATATATTACTTGCTTCACATATGATTGGGCTCCAATTCAACACAGACTTAGAACAACTGTACACACCGACAAATAGTCAAGCAGATCGTGATAGAAAGTTGGTTCAAAGACTTTTTCCAGACAAAAGTCGATCAAACTTTTATGCACATAGTTGTAATGACATTAATCTATATGGAAGTGTTATTATATCAACAGCAAATGAAAGAAATATTTTAAATGAATCTTTTAGAGACGATATACATAAAATTCATGAAAACATTCAGAACATATCGGTAAAATACAACAATGTTATATATTACTACCCTGATTTGTGTGGTATGCGAAATGGTTCCTGTGTCATCGACGGAGATGCTGTACTTACCGATGTGTTTTGGAAGAATGTCAACATTAACAATAATTTAAAACAATCTTCAGACAATCTGAATTCAGGTCTTTTGTCGATCGACCAATGGATGGGAGGGATTGAATTGGACAATAATACAATCGTATCTGCAAAAGCGTTTAAGTTAACCTATAATTTAAGACAAGATTCAGAATATAGGGTCATTTCCAAAATATGGGAAAAAGAATTTGTCAAAATGGTACATTCTTCCTTTCACCTGAGCACAGTTTATGCCCATTCGGATTCCCTAAATTCAGAACTAAATGATAATACTGGAAACGACATCTCATGGTTTGCTCTATCGTTTACTATTGCGATAACTTACCTTGGATTCGTCACAGGGGGAGGTAACTGTGTTTCACAACGAAGCTGGTTAGGCAGAGCTGGTATCTTGTGTGCAGCCTTTTCCATTTTCTCAGCATTTGGTCTAGCATCTGCTATTCGGATTCAGTTTGTGAACATAATAGGAATTATGCCTTTCTTAGTTATGGGTGAGTCTAGAAACAAAATTTTAATCAATTTACATTAATGAATAATCTATATTATATAATCACGAATCTGTACAGATGAAAATAAAGCGAAACTACCAATCAAGAATGCAACGGATTGACAGTATATGAATTTTCCACATGACTTTAGTCAGGAATATGAACAATAACTATTACATATACGACCTTGTTATCATCATGAAGAACACCTGTTTAAATCTAAACAGAATGCAGTTAATTAAATAAGGAAAGGTCTTGTCAAGATTTATCAGCTTCGAAACTTCCCAAAGCTCTGAATGAATAGAAATAAATGTAACCGGAGAGCACGATTCTCCTCACAAAATTGCCATGTGTCACCACCGGGGATCGAACCCGTGACCTCTAGCACTTTAGCCAACCGCCTTACCGAGTGAGCTAAAGAATCGATCCGTCAGCTCAGTCGATTTACTGGCTATTTAAATCTACTACCTATTACAACGCAGGTAGGCTGTCCTGTCACACTTCCCCCACCTCGAGAGTCATCATACTACTATGTATGACTTTCAACACGGTTAGCTCCTTCTAACCACTGTGGGTTTTTTAGTTGGGCGCCAAATGTAACCGGAGAGCATGATTCTCCTAAAAAAAATTGTATCACCACCGGGGATCAAACCTGGGACCTCTAGCACTTCAGCCAACCGCCTAACCGAGTGAGCTAAAGAATCGATCCGTCAGCTCAGTCGATTTACTGGCTATTTAAATCTACTACCTACTACAACGCAGATAGGCTGTCCTGTCANTCGAGAGTCATCATACTTACTATTATCAATGAAGGGATATGGAGTAAATGCAAATGAGACAAAGTTTCTACAAATACATGGTAAATAAGCAATGGAACAACGCTTTTATTGTTGTTCTTCATCTTCAAGTTCAAGACGGCCCCTAGCACCGGTTTGAGCGGAATTCATTGCTAATTGTCGAGCAACGCTACATCCATGCTTTTTTATCCTATGACTTTCAACACACATCACAAACCCTGGTTAGCTAATTCTAACCCCTGTGGGTTTTTAGTTGGGCGCCAAATGTAACCGGAGAGCATGATTCTCCTAAAAAAATTGCCATGTGTCACCACCGGGGATCAAACCCGGGGCCTCTAGCACTTCAGCCAACCGCCTAACCGAGTGAGCTAAAGAATCGATCCGTCAGCTCAGTCGATTTACTGGCTATTTAAATCTACTACCTACTACAACGCAGGTAGGCTGTCATATCACATAAATAACAACATTCCGAAGTTACTGTTAATCTGCATATATGCGCATTTCGACTACTTATGTCTATTCAGTGAAGATCAAATAAAAACATTCGGAAATCAAATACCGAAATATGTGTGAAACCTGAGAGAGAACAAATTACCAATAGAATCTAAATAGGAAAGTCAAAATCGGCCAAGGACAGTGCTATATGCAAGAGAGAGATGCTCCTTAGTTTAAGAGAAAATTTTCTAGAATTAAGATATTGCGAGTTTCCAAATAAAATACGTTTTCGGACAAGTACTGGCTATTTTGTTAGTGAATACCTTCGTGGACTTTTACAAAATGTTCCTGAGCATTATAAATATTATTGGCCTTTGATTTCAACAAATAAAATTTAAATTTGAAGGCCTGTGTAAGCAAATTTAAATGCATAACATTAAAGCTGGCCATTAAAGTTGGTCGGTGTCTTTAGACGTTATATTCATACAGTACCAACACTTTTTTGTATACTCTTTTGTTTGATCAGATTAAAACCCAGTACTAAGTTATCATATTGCACTTGAACTGAAGTACAAATACATTGTTTTACTGGACAAAATGTATACAAAACGGAAACATTGCTACTTTAAATGATCACAAATATTGAGAAACATCGGTCGATTATCTCCCTTTATATCGTCAACATGGAGATTTTTATTTAGCCTATCAACAGCCTCTTTTGATATTGAAATTAAATAACAAAATTCTGAAGTTACTGTGAATTTTGTTTCTGCATATGCGCATTTCGACAACTTATGTCTCTTCAGTGCAAATACAATCAAAACATTTGGAAGTCCAAAAACCAAAATATGTGTAAAAACTGATAGAGAACAAGTAACCAATAAGATCTGAATAGAAAAATCATCTCCACTTTGACCATATATAACTAATTTGGTACAGGGAGATAACCGACCGGTGTTTCTCAATAAAATATATTTTGTATTTGTGCGACAATTGTCACTTTTATTTGCATTTAGGTATTTCAGTAATCAACATGCTGATTTTTATGTCAACACTGGCCGACGCCCCACTAGAAGCCAGTACGGAGAAACGTATTGGTATAACAGTCAGAACAGCTGGTGTAGCAGTTACCCTAACATTCCTGACTGACGTTGTTACCTTCAGTATTGGTACATGTTCTGTATTTCTAGTTGTCAGAAAATTTTGTATATACTCAGGTAAATAATATAAAGTAACACTGTACATAAAGTAAACCTTTATTTTTATTGAAATCCATAGTCTTTCGACTATCAGTATTGTATAAGAAAGGATGCATCCTTTTTTAGTAGATGGAGATTAGACATTTCAACAAAATTAACATTATAAAAGTTTTTTTTTCAATAATTGTAAAAAAAGTTTGAAACAAAAACCATCACATTATAATTAAGAAACTGCAACAGGAAGTTAATTAAACCATTTTATTTGGGTATAGAGCAAAAAGAAATAAAAAAGACACAAGCTTGACTAATTTTGAAGTCCTTTCCTTTATACATTATTATTTACAATAATAAACGGGACCGTGCACGATATGCAATGAAGAGTTTAAGTTATTTACTCTAATACTAATGTAAATGGGAGTAATAACAAAATTACTGAACACATTTAACGAGAGGCAAAAAGACAAAACAGGTGGAAAACCACCGGAAGATTGTCGACCACAATAGTTCTGAATTGGCACAGGAATTTTAAAGGAAACTGTGGATTAAACATGTTTTATGGCGCGCAAAACACCCCCTTCCACTGCGGTAGTGTCGGTGAGACTCGAAACGTCAGTCTAAAGACGAAAAATCCAAGGACAATGGCAACATCGGAAAACCAAAAAAAATAAAGACAAACATAAATACGACACAGAAAAGAAAATGAACACACACATACAAATATAAACAACACTGACCCATAAAAACCAAAAGTGAGATCAGATGGACCGTTAGAGCAAGCATGATAATTAGGACCTAAAATGTATGCAAAAAAGTAAACAAACACATGAAAAGAAATGTGGTATTGGTCAGCATAAATTTTTAATGGCAACATAAACATGGATAGCAGTGATCGAAGGAAGCTAATCACAGAAGTTTATTTTCTTTTGTAGTTATGGCAATAACACTATCTTACTTAAACACCATGACATTTTCTGTTGCCTGTATTACCCTTCATGAAAAACGGGTTAGCGAAAATCGACACTGTCTGACATGTAGAAACGTTCAAACTACAGAAGAGCGGAAGACTAACGGTGATAGATGTTGTGTCACATGTTTGTGCAGTGGGAAAGCAGCTTCGTCAAGGAACGAACAGGAAAGTATTTTCGAGAAACTACCACGATCGTTTCTACCAAGGATGGTTTTATGGAAATATACAAAATATCTGATTCTAGCGACGTTCCTAATTTCCTTAGGGTTTAATATTTTTGGAGCAGCACATTTCAAACAGGGTTTTTTGCCAGAAGATCTTCTATCTACTGATTCCTATTTCTTGAAATATACAAAAGTGAATCGCAAATTCTTTTCGGACAAAATTACCGTATCTGCAATATTCCCGAAAATGGAGAAATATTATAGAATTGAAACGTTTAGGAAAATTGAACAATTGAAAACAGAAATAAATCTAGATAGAAATGATGATGCCACAGAACATTTTAACTGGTACGAGGATTTTTATAATAATTTTACATTTCCGTCAACAGAACAGGAATTTTCAGATAAAGTCCGCACTGAATTCCTACCACATCATCAATGGTATTTGAACGATGTAACATTTGACGGAGCGAATCAGATACGCACATCTAGAATCTATTTCAGGACAACCAATCTCGAAAATGCTTATGATCAAGGACAGCTGATGAAAACACTCCGAAAAACAGCAACAGAATCCCTGCTCAGTGTGGTAGTATATTCAACCCAGTTTGTTATGTTTGAACAGTATACTGCCCTTCTTAAGGACTTTCTGATAATTATATGTTCATCTTTTGTTGTCATATTAGTTGTTACGTTTGTGTTTACAAATCATCCATTGTCAGTAGTATTTATTACAGCTGCAATGGCCTCTATAATAATTGGACTAGTTGGCTTTCTGTATTTTATGAACGTCGTCTTAACTCCTGTAACGATTATTCACCTACTTGTTGCTATTGGTTTTTCGGTAGAATTTAGCATACATTTCTATCAGGCGTTTGATTCGTTGCAAGGAAGTAGATGCTCGCGAGTAAATGACGCCATAGCACGAGCTGGGGTTCCTTTGTTTAATGTGGGGTGTGCCTTATTTATTGGTATATGTACCCTCATAGCAGCAAAATCTTATGTATTTGTTTCTCTCTTCAAAATTATCGTCTTAGTTGTTTTGTTTTCTGTAGTTTACTCTCTTTTTGTTTTACCTGTTTTGTTGACATACTTTGGGCCTCAGAAAGATGATGCACAGTCTGAATACAGCACTGCAACCAATAGCACCGACCAAAGTCTTTGTGATGACACCTCAGAGTATGAACTATGCATTGGCAAAGACAATATTGCATTTAAATATCCAGCGGAGACTGAAACGTACAGCGTCAAATCGTAATCGGGAGCTAAAAATAAAGAAACGTTTATGTTTTTTTTAATATCTGCGTTTTTAACTGTGCAAATATCTGACAAGATGATTTAACATTATAATTTACTTCAAAATGTTTTGTTTGATTTTCAAACTATGTGAAATGTTGATACAGTCTAAAATGTCTATATAAGTACACAATGTATATAATTTTATAATATATGTAATACAGGTGACAATATAGCATTAAAATGCAATTTACTCTGAATTTTATTTTTGTTTCTTTTAATTCTCATATACGAAGCCCCCATTACATTACTGAAGGGAAGATAACAGGAAACACTTACAATGTCCGAACATAACAATCACATGTCACAATCAACCTGGAAACTGCACAAGAAAAACAATAAAATGACAAAAGACAAACATAGATAACGATAGGAACTCGGGATAGCCGGACTTGGTACCGGCACTGGCAACAGCCAGCGGTAGGGTTAAACCGGTTTATGGGTACCCAATCCTCCCCTTTCTCTGTCCCGTTTCCCTATAGTATAATAAACATACAAATAAAACCCAGTACAGGTAGACCACTAACTCTAAGACCACAATCTTAAAAAGGAAGGAATAGACAAAACGTAATTTAGAAAGATGGGTCGAGGAGTGCTCGTCGTTAAACTGCCGGCTAGCTCCCTTGAGCCTAGTCTACTGGTAAAACACTGTCGCACTACGGAATAATAATCAAATTCAAAACTTCCAGAAGGGTTTGGTAAAAAATCATGGATTTCAGTAGACATCGGCAGTATCAGTGAGAGGCCAGTATAATTGTTAAATCTTCAGGTCATTTGATCCCAAAGCCAATTTAACGGAATCATGAAGAATATCCGGTCAATATCCCCTATTACGTAAAGAATGTAAGTTACGTCCCTGCTTTTCTGCATTTTTTTAATCATTTTTTTTACCCTTTTTAACAACATTTCCGTAAAAACGAGGGTGAGAAATGCCTTTAGTTATAACCTGTTTCCGAGTCGCATTATACTTAGATGCCAAATAACAAAATACCAAAGTTGCTGTGAATTTTGATTCTACATATGCGCATTCCGACAACTCATGTCTCATCAGTGCAGATAAAATCTAAATTTTTGGAAGACCGTAAAGTCAAAGATATTTTAAAACTGATAGACAACAAATAATCAAATATGATCTAAATACAAAGCAATGTTCATATCTTCTATAAAACTTCTTAAATGTGTTTATCAATCTATGAAATCTGTAACCTTGTTGTAATAGTTTGGATGTGATAGTAAGGTCCCGTATGATGGTGCTGCAGGAACGCCGCCATCAAGAAAAGGGAAATTAGTAATAGTGAAATCAAAATCATCCCTTTTATCATAAATTTTAGTTATAATTTTTCGAGAGTCAACGATGATAGTTAGATCGAGAACTGGGCAGTATTTAGAATCATTGTTTGCTTTATTAAGTTTCAGTTCTTGTGGGTAAATGGGGTCGACATAGTCTAAAAACTGGGGATTGTCAATAGTAAGGATATCGTCGATATACCTGCTGTTATCATAGGAACATGCACAGTTTTACACACCTGTTTTTAAACACAGGTACGTATGTAGTTTTGCACTAGTGTGCAAATACAACTACAAATATGTGTGTAAATTTAACAAAAGGTCGGGAACAAGTGTAAATGTATATTTGCACATGTAAAAACTTAAATTTATGCGTTTTGATCTTGTAAATGGACGCTGAAAATGTACAACTTGTAAAGTGAGCCATGAATCTAAAATGAACAATCAAAGGACATTTGCAACATCGGAAAAACAAAAGGAAAAGACATAACATGAGCACGTATATTAATATTTCTGTGTATGAAACGGAAGTGACGGGTCTTGGAACTTGATTGGAACAATGAAATTGAATCCCCGACAATGGATTGTCATCTCTTTAACATTCATAGTTCTTTTTTAACAGTTTTGTCTAATTTTATTTTTTTTTTGATAATTAAAGCAGCCCAGTTGGACACTGATTGAGAAAATACAACTAGATACAATTCAACTTTATATTTATCTATCATACCCTTTTAACTTCTTGTAAATGACTTATAGCGAAAGAATACCGAAGGAATAAGAAGATTACATAAATAAAAGTCAGGAGACAAGCAAGAAGAAAAAACCAAAGACAAAACACCCACAAAACACACAAACACTAAAAAATAAAACACTCAAAGCTAAAACACTAACAGTGTGAACTCTCAAAAGCAGAGCGACATCAGGTGTTCCGGAATTGTAATAAAAAATGAAAAGTTTTGCGTAAATGCAAACGAGACTAAAACTCTACAAATACATGATAAAACTAAGCAATAGAACAACTCTTTAATTCTTTTCTTCAACAGTGAGCTTTTGATACTTCATGTCAAGTTCAAGACGGCCACGCTTTGAGCGAAATTCATTGCTAAATGTAGAACAACGGAAGGGTAAGCATGTCTTGCTCTTTATACAATACCCATCTCAATACATGGTAAAGTTTAAATCGGTAATGCCAAGTCCGGGAAGACTTGAATCTAGCTAAAAATGTCAATTCTCAATTGAGAAACTGACATTTCATATCTATCTTTCTATGATGTCGTGGTGACTGCCTTAGAATTTCTGAAGGGACGAAACTATCAAAGGCTGAATATATAAATTACAAAATACCGAAGATACTGATATCACAAATAATCAATAAAATGGATATGGGGTAAATGCACACGGGACAAATACATGGTTAAACCAAGCATGGAAAAACCCCTTTATTGTTGTTCTTCTTCTTAAAGTCACCATGTGGCCTTCAACAATGAGCTTTGCTCATACCTCATAGTAAGTTCAAGACGGCCCCTTAGTACTGGTATGAGCGGAATTCATTGCCAGATGTTGGGTAATGCAACATCCATCTGTTTTCATATCATGGATTCGGGATCGTCAACAAACATAAAATTAACTGGCAAAATGTTCTTACAATCGCTGTCATCCGTTGCCCCACAAGAAGACAAACACAAGAAAATCACAACCTATAAACAACCACAGGGCGTTCATCGAGTCAATCGTAAGAAAACTTGGCATAATAAAATCCCGAGAAATGTGAGCACAATAACCAGGTGGTCAGAATAACATTTTGAAATTACAAAAATAAAAAATGCCAAAATTTAAAAGTATGATAGTGAATTCATATGAGAAATTCTCTCAAGAACAAGTACACCATAACTGAAATGTAAAGATAGCATACATCTCTTGCACGGGGAACCTTTTTACAGACTCAACACTGTAGGAGAGACAAACTCCAGTCTTAAATAAGTCTAGTCTTCCAGTCTTGGATGTTGGCCCGCAAACCGACCGTCGATTGCGTAATTTTGACACTCTGTCATGCTGCTAAAAGATAAAACCGCTATATTCAGAGAAACCCATTTTCTCATCACTTAAGATATAGTTTTTTTTCGTCAGCAGTAAAAAAGAGTAAAAGAAGTTAAAACACTTAACTCAATCAAATTGTATCAGGAAGGATTCAAATAACAGGGAAGTACACAGTTAGCCTTAAAATATCATTGAAGCTAGACCCACCAATGATCGCCAAAGTAATGTCGGTTTCATAAAGGTTATAGATAGATACATGTAATAGGATATGGGCGATATCGCCTCTCCTTTGATTTCAATATTCAGAGAAGTCACATCCCGCTTTTAGATGTCTTGTTCAGATTTTCAAAAAAAAAAAAAAGAAAAAAAAAACCCTCACGATAACCTAAATTTACGAATCAAATGGTTAATTCAAAAGGCATTTTCTTGTTGTATTGCGATTTAAATCAACATTTTTTAACAACCAATTTAAAAGAATTAGTATGCTTTGATGAAACAACGGCAGTAGAATACCGAAGGAACAAAGGGGAGATATTCACAAAAATCGAAGTCCAAAGACAGGGCAAAAACAAGAACACAGAAAACAATGACGTTAGACACAAAAACAATGACGCCAGACAGACACAAAGCACAGAACCAGAAACCACAACATTCAGAACAAAGGCACTCACAGTGTGAACTCCAGTGAAACTCCAGAAAAACAGGTGTGCAGCAGTATCCTCGATTTTCGTATTGTAAATATATTTGTCACATTTCGATGTACTAGTTGATATACTAATGGGCACGACTTGTTCTTTTTCTCCTATAAGGGTGAATATCTTCAGCGACTCGTAAAATCTTATAAAATAAAAGATGTTACACCATTAAATCTCACTTATAGATACATTGACGATGTTCTCTCCTTTATTTACACTTCTTTTGCTAAATGGGTCCCATCAATATATTCTCCAGAATTAAAGGTAAAGAAAACAACAGAAACCACTAGATATACATAGTCCTTTGATATACCCTTTGAACTGACGAAAATGATCATCTCCGCTTTAAAATTTACGACAAAAGGGATGACTATATTTCAAAAAATTATTAATATTATTAATTAGTAATATTCGAAGTTCTACTGCTCATGTTTCACAGTTGAATCGTTACTTGAGAGCTAGCACCAATCATGTAGACTATCTCGTAAGGCATAGTTATCTCTGTTACTGCCTTACACAGTACCGTCTCATTAATCAATGTTCTCATACAATCATTAAACAAGTTTTTTAATAGTTATAGTATAACTAATTGACCGTCGTGAATATCAATAAAAAATGTCACGAGTGCCGAACGACGCAGAAGGATTTAACAAGTTGCAAAACTTGTTCTGCAACGAGTTAAATCCACTGCGTTGATCGA
>MJUU01057553.1:36884-66786 GCA_002080025.1 Modiolus philippinarum | reverse complement strand
TAGTATAGGTCAGTAGCTTTCTTTTGATATGCAATTTGCCTGCATGTCATATGGGTGCATTAAAATCCAAAATTAGTCGATATATTTACCCGACTAAGTCTAATATTAGGAAAAAGGTTGCGGAGAATTGCGGAAAATCTCCCAAGCAATCTAATACTTAGGAAAATGTCACCGGAGAATTGAGGAGAATCTCCCAAGCAGTCTTATACATAGGAAAATATTTGCGGAGAATTGCGGAGAATTTTCAGTAGTCTTATACTTAGGAAAAAGTCGGCGGAGAATTGCGGAGAATCTTTCAGTAGTCTAATATTAGGAAAAAGTTTGCGAAGAATTGCGCAAAATCTCCCAAGCAATCTAATACTTAGTAAAAAGTCAGCGGAGAATTGCGGAGAATCTTCCAAGCAGTCTTCTACATAGGAAAAAGTTTGCGGAGAATTGCGGAGAATTTTTAGTAGTCTTATACTTAGGAAAAAGTCAGCCGAGAATTGCAGAGAATATTTCAGTAGTCTAATATAAGAAAAAGTTTGCAGAGAATCTCCAAAGCAATTCAATACTTAGGAAAAAGTCAGCGCAGAATCTCCCAAGCAGTCTTATACATAGGAAAAAGTCAGCGGAGAATTATGGAGAATTTTCAGTAGTCTTATACTTAGGAAAAAGTCAACGGAGAATTTAGGAGAATTGCGGAGAATCTTTCAGTAGTCTTATATTAGGATAAAGTTTGCGGAGAATTGCGGAGAATCTTTCAGTAGTCTAATATTAGGAAAAAGTTTGCGGAGAATTGCGAAAAATCTCCCAAGCAAACTAATACTTAGGAAAAGTCAGCGGAGAATTGCAGAGAATCTTCCAAGCAGTCTTATACATAGGAAAAAGTTTTCGGAGAATTTTCAGTAGTCTTATACTTAGGAAAAATCAGCGGATAATTGCAGAGAATCTTTCAGTAGTCTAATATTAGGAAAAAGGTTGCGGAGAATTGCGGAAAATCTCCCAAGCAATCTGATACTTAGGAAAAAGTCAGCGGAGAATTGTGGAGAATCTTCCAAGCAGTCTTAAACATAGAAAAAAGTTTGCGGAGAATTGCGGAGAATTTTCAGTAGTCTTATACTTAGGACAAAGTCAGCGGAGAATTGCGGAGAATCTTTCAGTAGTCTAATATTAATGAAAAAGTTGCGGATGATTGTGGAGAATCTCCCAAGCAGTCTTATACATAGGAAAAGTTTGCGGAGAATTGCAGAGAATTTTAAGTAGTCTTATACTAAAGAAAAAGTTTGTGTAGAATCTTGAAGAATTCTTCCAAGCAGTCTAATACTTAGGAAATAGTTTGCGGAGAATTGCGGAGAGTCTCCCAAGCAGTCTAATGCATATAGGAAAAAGTTTGCGGAGAATCATCCAAGCACTCTTATACCTAGGACAAAATAAAGCCAAGAATTTCAGAGAATCTTAAGTAGTCTTATACTCAAGAAAATGTAAGGGGAGAACCTCTCAGCAGTCTAATACTTTGCACAGAGTTTTAGGAGAATTGCAGCGAATCTCCCAAGCAGTCTAATACTTAGGAAAAAGTCAAGGAAGAATTGTGGAGAATCTTCCAAGAAGTTGAATACCTCAGAAAATAAGTCAGCAGAGAATTGCAAAGAATCTTTCAGTAGTCTAATACTTAGGAAAAAGTCAGCGGAGAATGGGGAGAATCTCCCAAACTGTTTAATACTTAGGAAAAAGTTTGTGGAGAATTAGGGAGAATCTTTTAGCAGTCAATACTTAGGAAAAAGTTTGTGGAGAATTAGGGAGAATCTTTTAGCAGTCAATACTTAGGAAAAAGTTTGTGGAGATTTAGGGAGAATCTTTTAGCAGTCAATATTTAGGAAAAAGTTTGTGGAGAATTAGGGAGAATCTTTTAGCAGTCAATACTTAGGAAAAAGTTTGTGGAGAATTAGGGAGAATCTTTTAGCAGTCAATACTTAGGAAAAAGTTTGTGGAGAATTAGGGAAAATCTTTTAGCAGTCAATACTTAGGAAAAAGTTTCATTTGTCTTTTTCTAATGAAAAATTTTGCGAAGAATTGAGGAGAATCTCCCAAGCAGTCTTATAGTCAGGGAAAGGGTTTTGGTTAAATTTAGGGAAATGATTAGGGTAATAGTCAGGGAAAGGGTTATAGTTATATATAGGGTAAGGGTTAGGGTAAGGGTTTAAGGCTATAGTCATAAAAGGGGTCAGCCAGGGATATATCAAGGCAAAGGGTTAGGGTTACAGTCAGGGAAAGTCCAGTTAGGGTTATAGGCAGGAAAGGATTAGGGCTAAAGTTAGGGAAAGGCTTATGTTTATAGTTAGGGAAAGGGTTATAGGAAAGGAAAGGGTTAGGGTTATAGGAAAGGAAAGGGTTAGGGTTATAGTCATTGAAAGGGGTAGGGTATTAAGTCAGGTAAAGGGTTAGAGCTTTATTCATGCAAGGGTTAGGATTATATTCAGGGGAATGGTTAGGGTTATAGTCAGGGAAGGGGTAAGGGTTATATTTCGGGAAAGGGTTAGTGTTATAGTAAAGGAAAGGATTGGGGATACAGTTTGGGAAAGGGTTAGGGTTATAGTCAGGGAAAGGGTAAGGGTTATATTTAGGGAAAGGGTTAGGGCTATATTCAAGAAAGGGTTAGGGTAACATTCAGGGAAAGGGCTAGAGTTATAGCAAAGGAAAGGATTAATTAGGGTTATAGTTAGGTAAAAGGTTAGGGTCATAGTCAAGGAAAGAGTAAGTGTCACAGTCAAGGAAATGGTTAGGGTTATAGTTAGGGTTATACTCAGGGAAAAGGTTATAGGGTAATAGTTATAGGGAAAGGGTTAGGGTTATATTCAGAGAAAGGGTTAGGGATATATTTAAGGAAGGGTTAGGGTTATGGTAAGGGAAAGGGTTAGTGTTACAGTCAGGGAAAGGGTTAAAGCTAGTTAGGGAAAGGGTTAGGGTTATTTGGAAAGGTTTAGTGAATGGGTTATGGTTATGGTCAAGGAAAGGGATAGGGATATAGTCAGGGAAAGGGTTACTTTGATTGTCAGGGAAAAGGTTACCGGTAGGTTAATAGTCAGGTAAAGGATTAGGGTTATATTAAGGGAAAGGGTTAGGGTTATATTCAGGGAAAGGGTTAGGGTTATAGACAGGGAAAAGGTTAGGGTTATATTAAGGGAAAGGGTTAGGGTTATATTCAGGGAAAGGGTTAGGGTTATAGACAGGGAAAAGGTTAGGGTAATAGTCAGGTAAAGGGTTAGTGTTATATTTAGGGAAATGGTTAGGGTTATTTTCAGGAAAAGTGTTATAGGGCTATTCTTAAGGAGAGGGTTTGGGTTATATTTTGGAAAAGGTTTAGGGAATGGGTTAGGGTTATAGTAAGAGAAAGGGTTAGGGTTATAGTCAAGGAAAGGGTTAGGTTTATATTTAGGGATGTGGTTAGGTTTTATTCAGAAAAAGGGTTAGGGTTATATTTAGGGATATGGTAAGGTTTTATTCAGAAAAAGGATTAGGGCTATAGTCAGGGTTATATTATTGGAAAGGGTTAGGGTTATACCTTGGAAAAGTGTTGGGGTTATATTTAGGGAATGGGTTATGGATTTAGTAATGGATAGGGTAAAGGAAATAGTCAGGGATTAAGAGTTAGCGTCAAGGTAGTAGGGAAGAGAGAATCTTCGCAATTCACTGCTTGGGATATTTTCTGCAATTCTCTGCTAACTTTCCCCCAAGTATTAGACTGTTTGGGAGAATTCAAGGGTTATATTAATGGAAAGGGTGAGGGTTATAGTTGGGAAAAGGGTATGGGTTATATTTAGGGAATGGGTTATGAGTCTAGTAATGGAAGGGGTAACTTAGGAAATAGTAAGGGAAAGAGTTACGAGTTAAGTTAAGGGAAGGGAAATTCTTCGCAATTCTCTACTGGATATTTTCTGCAATTCTCTGCTGACTTTTCCCCAAGTATTAGACTGCTTGGGAGATTTTCCGCAATTCTCCGCTGTCTTTCTCCTAAGTATTAGACTGCGAGGGAGGTTTTCCGCAATTCTCCGCTGACTTTTTACGTAGTATTAGACTGCTTCGGAGATTTTCCACAATTCTCCGCTGACTTTTTCTCAAGTATTAGATTGCTTGGGAGATTTCTGCATTTCTCCGCTGATTTTTCATAAGTATTAAACTGTTTGGGAGATTCTCCGCAATTCTCCACATATTTTTCCCTAAGTATTAGACTGTTTGGGAGATTCTCCGTAATTCTCCGCTGACTTTTTTACAAGAATTAGACTGCTGAAAGATTCTCCGCATATTTTTTCCTAAGTATGACACTGCTTAGGAGATTCTCCGCAATTCTCCGCAAACTTTTTCCCACGCATTAGACTGCTTGGGAGATTCTCCACAATTCTCTACAAACTTTTCCTGAGTATCAGACTGACTGGGAGATTCTCCGCAATTCTCCGCAAACTTTCTACTAAGTAGTAGACTACTAGAAGATTCTCTGCAATTCTCCACTGATTTTTTCCTATGTATAAGACTGCTTGTTTTATTTTCCGCAATTCTCCGCTGACTTTTTCCTAAGTATAAGTCTGCTTGGGAGATACTCCGCAATTCTGCGCAAACTTTTGATGAAGTATTAGACTATACTGAAAGATTCTCTGCAATTCTCCACAAACTTTTTTCTATGTATAAGAGTGCTTTGGAGATTCTCCTCAATTCTCCGCTGACTTTTTCCTGTAAGTATTAAATTGCTTTGGAGATTCTTTGAAACTCTCTGCAAACTTTTCCTTAATTATTAGACTACTGAAAAATTCTCCGCAACTTTCCGCTGACTTTTTCATAAGTATAAGACTGCTTGGGTGATTTTTCACAATTCTCTGCTGACTTTTTCTTAAGTATTAGATTGCTCTGGAGATTCTCCGCAATTCTCCGCTGACTTTTTCCTAAGTATTAAACTGTTTGGGAGATTCTCCGCAATTCTCCGCTTATTTTTTCCTAAGTATTAGACTGTTTGGAGATTCTCCGTAATTCTCTGCAAACTTTTTCACAAGAATAAGACTGCTTAAAGATTCTCCGCAATTCTCCGCTTATTTTTTCCTAAGTATGACACTGCTTAGGAAATTCTCCGCAAACTTTTTCCCAAGGATTAGACTACTGAAAAATTCTCCGCAATTCTCCGCAAACTTTTTCCTATGCATTAGACTGCTTGGGAGATTCTCCACAATTCTCCACAAACTTTTTCCAAGTATTAGACTGCTTGGGAGATTCTCCGCAATTGGGGCACGCATTTAAACCTAAGTATTAGACTGCTCTGGAGATTCTTCGCAATTGTCCGCAAACTTTTTATTAAGAAGAAGACTACTAAAGATTCTCCGCAATTCTCCGCTGACTTTTTCCTATGTATAAGACTGCTTGTTTTATTTTCCGCAATTCTCCGCTGACTTTTCCTAAGTGTAAGATTGCTTGAGATATTCCACAATTCTGCGCAAACTTTTTCTGAAGTATCAGACTACTGAAAGATTCTCTGAAATTCTCTGCAAACTTTTTCCTATGTATAGGACTGCTTGGGAGATTCTCTGCAATTCTCCGCCAACTTTTCCTGTAAGTATTAAATTGCTTGGGAGATTCCCCGCAACTCTCTGCAAACTTTTTCCTAATTATAAGACTGCTAAAAGATTCTCCGCAATTCTCCGCTGACTTTTTCATAAGTATAATACTGCTTGGGAAATTCTCCGCAATTGTCCACTGTCTTTTTCCTAAGTATTTGACTTCTTTGGAGATCTGCTTAAATATCTGACTAGCCCAGAGATTTTCTGCAATTCTCCGCAAAATCTTTTCCATCTGTTTCAGTTGCTCAGAGATATTCCGCAATTATCCGCAAGATTTTTCCTATGTGGTAGACTAACCAAGAAATTCTCTGCAATTCTCCGTTTACTTTGACATGAATGTCTGACACATACTTTGATTCTCTGCTATTCCCTGTTAAATTTTTCCTTTATCATGTATGTTGACTCTCAAATTCTGTACTGAAATGACGTTTTAGTATTTAAACTTTTCGTGACCTCTTACATGAAGGAATAGCCGGATTTTACGTGGCATGTACCGTTCACGAGATAAATGCGGCCCAAAAGGGGCGATTTTCAAAAATTTCAATTTATTTATTTTAAGTCCCATTTTGATGCAGTTTTTTGCAATGAATTCCTTTTGGAAATAAATATAGGGCTGCACCATCAGATTTTTGATCAACATGTCTCTTTTCCGAGGTATTAGGGGCCAAATATGGGGATAAAATTGCAAATTTGCAGATTACCTAAAATTTTCATTTTTCATCGGATTTGGATGGGATATTTTTCTTTGGATTTCTCTTGATATAAGCTTTCAGTAGTGTGTCAATGGATTTGGGGTAGCTCTTACCATTTCCAAGCTACAAGGGGTCAAAAGGGCTGAAATTGCAATTTTCAGAATCTTTTATTTTTGTATTGGATTTTTATGGGTTCCCTTTCTTCGGATTCCTCTTATCATATAGTTAGAGTAGTATGTTGACCAATACCATTTCCGATGTATATAAAATTATAAGGGCTTATATTTATTTTCCATAGTTTGTGTGCAGCAAATTACTTGGTCAAGCTCTTTATTGTGTCCATTTAATTACTGTATCAAGCTCTTTACTGTGTCCTCATTCATTTTGAATTACACTAGTTCAAATTTCAGTGTTCGACATGCTGCGGTCGTATCATGCTGCGCTATGCGTAGCCCTTTATTGTAATTACTAATTCAATGTTTCAACTGGTATTTATACCCACTAATTCCTGCAATGTCCTTGGGAGAGGTGCAAGAAATTTGAATACCGATTTTGCAAAATTTCACTCTGTGTGTCACTCCGGAGAAAATTCTACTCTTAAGCATAGTTTTACTTAATACTGGGATGATCATTTCTTTTGACTGTGTACGACCTTTCATTAGTATTTGCTGTTGAGTTGAACCGGACACTACCGCAATGGAAAAGGGGGGTGGGGTTGGCGAGCAATAAAATGGTTTTAACCAACAATTTCTTTTGAAATGCCTGTACCAAGTCGGGACCATCTCGATCTACAATTTTCTGGTGAACTTTTACATGCTTTGTCTTTTTGCCTTTTGGACTTTGGCTCTTGAAAATTCTATTCGGTAATTTTGCTTTCACCAAAATTGAAATATTTAGTCTAATTACGAATTTTCCTTGACCTATGCATGGAATTAATTAAAAATATACCATTTTTGGAGCTTCAGGACAGTTTGCAGTTTAAATTGTATTAAATGAAGAGATAACATCTGCAATGGCTGGAAGTTACAATGAAATGCCACAATTTACCAGGAAACTGAACAAGAAAACACAAATAAAAGGCAAAAAACAAACGTAAACAACGATAGGAACCAAGGAAAGCCGGACTTTGTTCCCCCACTGGCAAAAGCCAGCGGTAAGGTTAAACGGTTAATGCAGTCTGAAATCCGGTGGTATTTAAACAATAGAATATGACCTCTCCTTTAGAAAAGATAAAAATGTCGATTGCAATGTGTAACTCGTTGTTAAGACCTGATAAAAGTTACTTATTACATGAAAATTTATACTCTGTTATGTTCATTTGACGTATCTTGATATTGACAAATGACATTAGAATTTTTTTTTATATCTTTCTTGCATTTTTATGCCCTCGCGACGACAAGTCGGGGGCATATTTTTTACCCCTGTCCGTCCGTCCGTCCGTAATTCCGTCTGTCCCATCTCTGATAAGCTGTTATTCCGGAAAACTCCTCCCACAATATTAATGCTACATTCATTTTGCTTTGCACAGTGATTAGGCATGGGTTGAATATGTGCATTTTGTAATGTTTTAGATTTTTGAAAAAAAATTGTGATTTTGAGGGGTTGTTGAAATTGGCCATTTTATGGAAATGTGTATTCTGAAACTGTTATTCCGGATAACTCCTCCCACAATATTAAAGCTACATTTATTATACTTTGCACAGTTATTAGGCATGGATTGAAGATGTGAATATTGTCATGGTTTAGATTTTGGCCAAAAAATTGTGATTTTGAGGTGTTGTTGAACTTGGCCATTTTATCGAAATATGTATTCTGAAACTGTTTTTTCGGATAACTCTCCAGAATATTAAAGCTACATTTATTTTACTTTGCACAGTAATTAGTCATGGATTGAATAGGTGCATATTGTCATGGTTAAGATTTTGGCCAAAAATTGTGATTTTGAGGGGTTGTTGAACTTGGCAATTTTATTGAAATGTGTATTCTAAAACTGTTTTTCCGGATAACTCCCAGGAATATTAAAGCTACATTTATTTTACTTTGCACAGTGATTAGTCATGGATTGATGATGTGCATATTGTCATGGTTAGGATTTTGGCCAAAAATTTTGATTTTGAGGGGTAGTTGAATTTGGGCATTTTATTGAATTGTGTGATCTGGAACACCTCCGACAATATTGAAACTACATTTATTTTACTTTTGCACAGTGATCAAACATGGAATAAAGAGGAACACATTGTCACATTTTAGATTTTGGTCAACATTTGTGATGCAGGGTGTAGTTGGAATTGGACATTTTATTGAAATGTGTGCGTTTGAAGGGTTGATTCAGGATAACACCTGATTGGTTATATCAATAAGCTGTGTAAGATATATAAATTTAAGTTCTTGAAATTTGTTTACCAAGTGCTAAAAAATTAGATGTCCAGGTTTTATATCCATCTGCGGGGGCATCATATGTAGTTAAATTTTATCCAAAACTTCAATATAAACACATCACAAAAATCATTGGATAATGGCAGCGGGAGCATCTACTTTCTCTCGTTTTTTTAATGAAAAATGAGATTTTCCGGAATATACTTGGTTCCAAAGAGTTTTGGATCTCGGTATTTCTTTATAACGAAAATTTTCAGGAAAAAATATACTTTGCAATTAAATATCTATCGATTCATTTGCAAATTTTGGACTGGGTACACACAGTGGTTTCGACGAAATAAAGTATATAAAACGACCATATCTACCAGCTCGCAACCGTCCAGGTTACATAAACAAAATCGATTTTTACTCACTTTAGCACGTTGGGTCTTTGAATGGGCTTTAACTGAAGGCACGCTCTTTTCCTTGATTGAACCAATGAAATCTTGTGCTGATGATTAGCCTTTGATATCGTGGGTATAAAAGGAAAATGGCGCTGTTTTGAGACGATATGATTTTGCCTAATAACATAGAATTAATGTTGGATCTCATCGTTTCTTATGCAAGAATCGTCACTAAATTGACCTATAAATAAAGTATATTAAAAAATCTATCTGTACATATAATCTTGTCTGGGTAAATGAATTTTAACGCCCTATAGTAACTGATTTTGCCGACCAGTCTGTCCATTGAATATTTTCATCACGACAGTAAATTATGTAAGGAATTCGCATATTACCTCTTCTTGGAGGCAAGTTTAATCACTTTTTAACTACAAAGTAAAGATCTGGGAATTGAATGACGTTAATTTTTCACTAAATATTGTATTTTTTTATTTCTTTTGAAATCTTGACATTTTGTCGATTGTTTATTTTCGTCGCCATGCTGTCCCGGGCATGCTGTTAAGTTATGAACACAGAAGAGTTTTTCTAGAAGGGAGATAATTTTATACCTGAATGGGTGTCAAGTCCTCCCCTTTTCTGTCCCGTTTCCCTTTATACCTTTTTGGTAATACAAACAGGGTTCCCTATATTATGTTTATTTCTGTACATTTTTAATATAAATAAATCTTAAGAGAGGCCCGGATTTACATGTAGTTACTCAGGTTATGTAGTCATTATTTGTAAGTGGTGCTCTTATGACAATTATACATGAAAAGCAGATGAGGTCGTGGGATATGTATTCATTATAATTGGAGTATTACATAATATGTAAGTGGTGCTCTTATGACAATTATAAATGAAAAGTAGAAGAGGTCCCGGATATCGTTACTCAGGATATGTAGTCATTATTATAAGAGTATTACATACTATGTAAGTGATGCTCTTATGACAAAAAGTGAAAAGTAGGGCTGATAAATATTCAAATTTAAAGTTATATATATACTTGCAAAAGCAATACAATTTACATGCTCAAAAATCTTTTGAATCAGATCACGAAACATGTTTTTAATTAAGATACTGTTATCAATATTAAGTCGAAACACAGAAATTTTGAGAAATATGGAAGTACCACCATTAACGCCAAACTTCAATTTTCGGCAGGATATTGGGCGGTCTTCATTCGACGTACCACCAGACACGTCAAACCTTACTTTTCAGCAATATATTGGGAAATTTTCATTAGCTTTATATGGAGAATCAACAATCACTGGAAATGAGATTATGTCTCCTTATAGTATATGTTCTGCACTGATGTTACTGACGCTCGGAACGGCCGGCTCGACTAAAAATCAAATGATTTCTTCAATATTCAAAAGTGCTGAACCAAGGGATGTTCATTCTGAATACAAAATTTTGAACGATAAAATTACAACGAGGAGATCACACGAAAATAGTTTACTTATTGCGAACAAATTGTTTATCAGTAAATTGTTCACCATTCTCGGGTCGTACAAAACTAAGGCTGTGAAGTACTACGGTGTGGAAACTCAGAAGTTGGACTTTGGACCACCACATACTGAACAATCAAGACAAACTATTAATAACTGGATTGAAACAAATACAAATAATAAAATAAGAGACATGATTGCACGAGGTGTCCTGGACGCTCAAACCGTTGTCGTATTGGCCAATGCTGTCTACTTCAAAGGGACATGGAAAACCAAGTTTGATCCTAGGAAGACGAAAAAACATAGTTTTGTGGACAGTTTGAATAACCAACATCAAGTTGACATGATGTATGGAAAGTTTAGGGCGATGTCTGGTGAGAATACTGATCTAGGATGTAAGATTTTACAACTTCCATATGTCGGGGATGCATTGTCTATGGTTTTTCTGTTGCCAGATGCCGTAAGCGGCCTTTTAGCACTTCAGAATAATCTTGATTATTTAAATATTGAGAGTCTTCTGTCAGGACTACAATTCCAGGATACTATTATAAGAATACCAAAATTTAAAATCGAAGCAGAATATGATTTGAAACCGATGTTGATGAACCTCAGAATGACGGAAATATTTGACAGAAATATTGCTAACTTCTCAAACATGGTGACACCTGAGATAAACTCCCGGGGCGTTTATGTCAGTGACGTCCGCCATAAGGCATTTATAGAATTAAATGAAGAAGGCAGTGAAGCAGCTGCAACTACAGTTATATATTATAAGGCATCTCTGCATTGGAGGAGGCCAAAACCGTTCAAATTTGTGGCTGACCGTCCTTTTATGTTCATTATTCGTGACAATGAAACTGGAACAGTTCTCTTTATCGGAAAATATGTGAGACCGTAGGACTACCGAGTGAAATTTTTATATCTATGGGACCTCCTTATATGAAGTCTTTTTATCAATTTTTCAAAATGAAAGGTCGGATATTTATGTCCTGTAATATTTTGTGTTTATTCTGACGTTATCAGCAAGCGCATTTTCCTGGAAAGGTACATTGATGAATAATCAAAAAAGGTTTCCATTTTTTTTTACTCAAAACTATTCTACTTTATCCGGTGTGCAGTAGTGGCCAATAAGAAGCCAAAGTGCAGCTGCTACAGTTAAGTAGTCAGAACAGCTGCGACAGATTAAAACGGCCTGAGTACAACTGCGATAGATAAGTAGCTGGAGTGCAACTGCGGCAGATAAGTCTGCAGCAGATAGATATCTAAACTGCAACTGACAAACTGTCCTATAAATCTGAAAATGCAATTTATATCATCACGTGCCCCGTATGTCAACAGCAATATACTGGTGAAACATAAAAATCGTTCAATCGCATCAATTTACAATTTATTTATTTGTTCTCTATCAGCTTTTACATAAATATATTTGAGTACATGCATGGATTTCCAGATGTTTTGATTTGATCTGCACTAAAGAAAGATAAATTGTCGAAATAACGGCCTCAAGTAAATTCCTGAAACGTTTATTAATGTGATTATACCACCTCCCTCGTCTGGGTTACAGGCAAACATATATATAAATTTATTTATTGCAAATCAGTAAAAAATCTGGAATTCTATTGGCCTAAAACCAATCACATGACATTCTCTATCTTGCGGTATTGATGCCATCGGTCCAAAAAAATCTGATATGGACCGATAGTTGTAGTCAATACCAGATATGGACCGGTAGTTGCAGTCAATACCAGATATTGACCGATCGGTTGAAGAAGAATTTAGTTTAACAACGTTAAAAGTGTTCACTGGTATACTAGTTAACTGATGATTACAGAAGTGGAATATTTTAACTTGGATATATATTTATGAGAAAAATGATTACATTGATTGCAGTTTTTCATTTTGCAAATAAAATAAAAAAAAACGTTACGCTTTTATTTAAACACTCTCAAACGGAAAAATAATAAATGAATAACAAAAAATGTCATTTATTCGATTTATTCAATGCAATAAACACAATAGTAACTGATTTATACGGCAATATCGTAAATAGACTGCCCTCGAGGCCATGGTATGGACCAGAGAAATGATATGTCCGCGCCTTTGGCTTGGGCCATATCATTCCTCTGGTCCATACCATGGCTCTCGGGCAGTCTATGTATTACGATATTGCCGTATTCATCAGTTACTATTATATAATTATATATTGCCTTGTTGTATTGTTGTGTATGAATTTGTAATTGCCCCTTTGAGAAATAATTGAACAAGATGGATCCGGAATAACGAATGAGGTCAGTAAAAAGTAAAACTTTAGAAACAGCATTCAAAAGCAAAGAGGAACATGAACCCGATTGGATTAATCTCTATCGTATCGGAAGCTGCTTAAATAAGCTGTAGCTTTCTCTAATAACATCGTACGTGGTCTGGGTTTACGGCTGGCGAATCTACAAAAACGCAGTTTGTAAAAATGAGTTCTTCGGGAGATCAGGAACAACTTTGAGGCATACTGCCCTCGTCGATGCACAAGTGAATAAACAAATAACCACTTTTTCTCTGTTCAAGGTATGTTTCTAACATAAAGTGCACCAGTAAAGTCAACTCGGACTATCGAAAATAGTAGAACTTAATGTTACGATGACAGATCCGCTGCAGCATACGGTTTTCCTCGTAGTTTTTTTTACAAGTTGTGAAATATCGCAATATACCTTTCACATATTGATGAACTCCTCCAGGTATCAAATATTGTCATTTGAGTTACTGTTGTTTTTACATGTATCAAAGTTCTGTGTATGTCAAGTACAGCTAACTTTGTCAATTGGTGATTACTAAGTATTGAAATTTAGTTTTTCACATACCAGCGCATTGTGAATTGGTGATTACTAAGTAAAATATATGGAAATTTAGTTTTCACATACCAGCGCATTGTGAATTGACGATTCCTTAGTAATATATATGGAAATTTAGTTTTTCACATACCAGCGCATTGTGAATTCTTTCGCTGCAACGAATGCCACCTCACATTTCCAATGAAAGTTTTTACCGTCTCCTCAAATTCGGCCATTTTCTTCCTTTGATTTAAGAAATGCAATTTCTCCTGAGGACTTAGTCCATTAACAATTAACGATATATGCACCCTTGGCGTTTTTAGTTATGCACTTGTCACAAATATCTGCGCTATACGTTAAGCTTTTTATATATAGTTCCCTATGAAGTTATTCTAAGCCATTTTGGTAAAACCTAAGGAGTATCTCCCTCTTGTATATTTTCCTGTTTAGATCCTATTGTTTATTTGTTCTCTATCAGCTTTAACACATATTTTGGTTTATAGATTTCCAAATGTTTTGATTTGATCTACACTGAAGAGACACAAGTTGTCGAAATGCCCGGCCGTATGCAGAAACTAAATTCACAGTAACTTTGGTAATTTGTTATTTAGATAGTGTACTGTAAGCGTAAACGCTACAACTCTATAAGCAAAATTTCTGGCTTGAACCGAATAAAAAACGAAAGGATACCAGTGTAAAAAAAATTGTCAAGCTCAAAGATAGCATAAAAAATATCCAGGATTCCCCTAGATGTTCCTTCCTTGCACCCCTCCCCCATAAAAATCAAATGGTTGATTCTTTAGATCTGTTGTGTTGTCTTTCCTAGGGCAATGACGCCAATAATGATTTATCGTTAATTCTTGGATTTCTGTTACACGATTCCTGGTGAATTTCTGTAATTGTCCTGATGCTGATAGCCATTGCAAAACGATTTGACTTTCCGACCAAAATGCCATATTTTCAGTGTCTAAAGTTGCAGCAATCTGTTCGGAAAGCCTGAAAAATATGTAGCGCTCGTCCGTGTTGGGTATGCAATCAATCTTGCACTCGATGACGTCAAGTGCCTTGATGAAAAGATGACCATCGCTGCCCGCATGATAGTGCAAAACGACCGGGATTAATTTTGACGTCTGGTAATTCAGGTTGCAGTTACTGTACTGTTACCGTCTGAATCTGTCCGGGAATCGGCAATGGTCCCTCAGTGAGTCACCTTATCATCTCCGAACCCCTGGTCTCAGATGAGGCATTAGATGGCTTCAACGAAAGCCTTTTTTGAATTCCTGTGTCATTAAAACAGGTTTCTTGAAGTCATTCTGCTGTTAAATGTCGTGGATATACTTCGTCAGCCAGTCCTCGAAGATCTGACCAAGGTCCTCACCTTCCGTCTGCATGGTGTAGATCACCGGCTCTTTGGTATATACAATCTCATCGAAGCATTTGAAGCGGTAGCAGAATACCGACGGCATGTGCTTCTGGGGACTTTGGTATGGAGCATGGAGGGCTCGCCCCTAATATCTCGCTTCGGAATATGGTCTGTCTCACATTCATGAACGTTTCCATGTCATGCTGCTTCAAAGATTTGAGGGTTACCGTATCGAATACTCCGTCCAAGGTCTTGCTCATGTTCCTCACTTTGATCATATCGTCAACTTTCTCAAAACTCTGTTTTACCATCTCGACCAGCTGATCCTTCCTAAATTCGCAAATAGTTGTGATGCCCCTGTCGTGCCATCGGCTTGAGTTGCTTCTTGAATATTTATCGGTGAGTAAGCCGACGCCCAACGGGCGATTCGATGAGTCTCACCAAGGCATCCGTAGCTTTCCTTCTATATTCCACCTTTCCCTCATCCTTAGCAATGTTCCGAAACTCCATGTTGGTCTTGACCACCTGTAACTTCCCAACCATCGGTTAGTCGGCATCGTCTTGCTGTGGGGATATCTTTTAATGCCTTTAGCAAAGATCAACCTTTCCGGGTTTGTCCTTGCAAAATCGCCCTTTCTTCTTCTTAAGTTGGATGTTGCACACTTTTTGCTTTTAGGGAGATTGGATTTGCTATATATATCTTCGCAAACAGAATATTCGATACGATCCATGATTATTGTCTTGGATGGCATGAATATCTTTATTCATACCTATCAGTTTAATTACTAATTTCATGTTTCAACCGGTATTTTCACAAACAAATCCTGCAATTTCCTTGGGAAATCATGCAGGAAATTTGTGCATCACTTAAATGATTTTGGCAAGAAACAAAATTAACAATAACTTCGGTTTTTTGTTATTTTTCACCCCTATGTCTTTGGACCTGGAGAAAATTCTACTCTTTGGCATGCGCATATTCTTACCCCTTTTTATTGTTTCTATTCTTTTATTTTGCCATGTTTTTTTGTGCTTTAGGTCATATTTTAGATTATAAATTCATCCCTTTTAACAGCTCACATACTCATGTATCTCGTTATTTTGTTATTGGCCTTTAGAGCTGTTTCGCAACACATATTTTGTTTTATTCTTACTTAGTACTGGGATGAAAATTCCTTTTAACTGACTTTGACCTTTCAATAGCAATAGCTTTTGAGTTGCTACAGGACACTACCGCAATGTAATGGGAGGTTTGGCGAGCAATAAAATTGGTTTAACCACAATTTCTTTTGAAATGCCTGTACCAAATCAGGACCAATTGCGTTCGCCAAATTTCCGGTGAATTTTCTCATGCTTCTGCGACTTTGGCACCTGACAATTCTGTTCGGTAATTTTGTTATCGTCCAAACTTAAACCCCATTTCCATTGCCTATATATTTATATATTTAATAATGCAGGGAATAAAAAAAAATATACAATTTTTCGAGCTTCAGGGAGTAAGCTGTTTAAATTTTATTAAATGAAGAGATAACATCTGTAATGGCTGGAAATTAAAATGAAATGCCACAATTTACCATGAAATTGAACATGAAAACACAAATAAAAGACAAAAGACAAGAGTAGACTCCGGAAAGCCGGACTTGGTACCGGCACTTACAAAAGACAAGAGTAGACCCCGGAAAGCCAGACTTGGTACCGGCACTTACAAAAGACAAGAGTAGACTCCGGAAAGCCGGACTTGGTACCGGCACTTACAAAAGACAAGAGTAGACTCCGGAAAGCCGGACTTGGTACTTGCACTTACAAAAGACAAGAGTAGACTCCGGAAAGCCGGACTTGGTACCGGCACTTACAAAAGACAAGAGTAGACCCCGGAAAGCCGGACTTGGTACCGGCACTTACAAAAGACAAGAGTAGACTCAGGAAAGCCGGACTTGGTACCGGTGTTATATTGTCATTTTCCCCCATGCTAGATTTTCCCCGGGGGAAAATGAGATTGATCTCATTTTCCCCCCTGGGAAAATTGAGATCATTATCAGTTTTCCCCGCGGAAAACTGGCAATATGTATACATATTGCCATCTTTTCCCCATGCTAGTTTTTCCCCCACAAGACTACTTGTCCATTTTTCTATAAAGCTTGACCTATCACTCTGTCTGAGCATAGATTAACAATTTGAAACATCCGTTGTCCGTGTGTCGAGATTACATATAAAAAAACTTATACACCACTCTCCCAATTTTGACAAAACATTAATGAAATTGCCTTTAGATGGCTTCCTTTCGGATTTAGATTCAAATCCTTATCATATTTTTCAACTTATACCACTATACTTATCGCCACACACCACAAAGTGACAAAAGCACTAAAAATATTTATAATGTATAATGTATGTGTGTGTGGAGAAGGGGGGGGGGGGTATCTGACTGATTCCACAAAACATTTAGAAAGTGATTTTCATGATATCAATTATGTCGCCGACGTTTTAGTATTAGGGGAAAAAATGAGCATCTTTAAAATCGAAAGGAGAAAAATGGCAATGATCTCATTTTTCCCCCGTGTTCAGTTAGGGGGATATTTGAGAACATGCCTAATTTTCCGGGGGGAAAATCAGCATATGCCAATATTTCCCCCGGAAAAACTGGCATGGGGGAAAAATGGCTATAGAACACCGGCACTTACAAAAGCCAGCGACAAGGTTAACAGTATATTTATTTTTACCTCCCCTTTCTATGTCCCGATTCCTTTTACCCTTTTTGGTGATACAAACGCGGTTCCCTTATATAATGTTTGTTCCTGTACGTTCTACTAATGAAGAAATGTTTAAGAAAGTGAGAACGGAACCGTCAGTATAAAACGAATAATTCAAAGGCAATGGCGATATTGGAAAACAGAGAAACAAAGACATAACAGAGTTTCTCAGGATATATGGCCATTATTCAAGTTCTACATATGTAAGTGGTGCTCTTATGACAATTATAAATGAAAAGTAGAAGAGGCCCCGGATATTGTTATTCAGGATATGTAGTCATTATTCGCAATACGGAAGAAATATCAAACTCAAAACTCCCCGAAGGGTTTGGTAAAGAGTCGTCATGTATTTCAGTAGACATCGGCAGTATCAGTGAGAGGCAGGTTTATATGTAAAGTCTTCAGGTCACCGGAATCCAAAGTCAATTTAACGGATTTGTTCAATATCTCGTCGATATCGAATGTAAGTAACGTCCCAGTTTTTCTGGATTATTTATCAGTTTTTGACATTTTTAACAACATTTCCATAAAATCGAGGATGAGAAATGTCCTTTGTAATTAACTGTTTGCGAGTCACATCATATCTAGATATCAAATGTTCATATCTTCTGTAAAACCTTTTAAAGGTATTTAATAATTTATGAAATCTGTAACCTTGTTGTAAAACTTTGGATGTGAGAGTAAGGTTACGCTCATTAAAATCATCAAGGGTAGAACAAAAGCGAGCGAATCGTACAAGTTGATATATACACCCCGTAGGATGGAGCTAGGTGAACGTCACCGTCAAGAAAGGGGAAATTAGTAATAGTTAATTCAAAATCATCCCTTTAATCATAAATTTTGGTTTTTATTTTCCCAGAGTCAATGATGATACTTAGATCCAGGAAAGGGCAGTATTTAGAATCGGAAGTTCTTTTTACTTTTTAAGCTTTTTATGGTATTTTTTCATTATTATTTGTTTTAGACATTTTTTACCTTTTAATCGTGGCTCACCACACCTATATCTTTTAATTTATCATACTACTTGTAGCCCTTGCGCAACACTTTGTTTCATTTTCATTTCATATATTAACTAGTTGCGACCATGTCCCACCTAAAATTTCTCTTGTCTAAATCACACAAAAAACTTATTTTATTCGTGTCCCAGCACCCACCATTTATTCAAAGGATTTCTTTGGATCTTTTAAAAACTACTACTCAGTTGACTAGATACAATTCCCATATTCAGTTCTTACGTTCTAGTCTTAAATCAAATGTGGTACCTTAAGGCTTCAGACATGTCATCCAAAACAACATCTCATTTACTTCCAGACTCAATCATATCAATCATAAACATTCCAAGTCTTTGGTAAGACTTACTATCGAAGCCATCCAATTAAAATTAGAATTACTGCGTCAAGAAAAGCTATCTTTAAAAAGGAAACTCTTTTCTGCTTGCCATCATGCTATCGCAGAAAGTATTATTCTACATATCCGTTCGTTGAATTTCGACATCTACGCCTTACTCAATCAGGGCAAATCGAAAAAATTCAACGACCTGAATTCCATGAATGATTCCTGCAATACCATTATCACGACAGGAACTATTCAACAAATCACTCAGTCGGTTGAACCGCCAGATGAGATCGTCAAATGTATACCAGATTCTGTTCTCCTTTCTGAATCTGAGAAAAGTCTCCTCTCAAAGGGTCTAAATTTTGAACCGACAACATCATTTGCTGACCAATTTCAAAACCACGTAGATGTTCAGTCTTTTTTTCGCCGTCTTCTCCTCAAGGTTTATTTTCATGGTAATGAAACCAACGAGAGTGAGAACATTCCGGAACAACAAGCGATATTCAGCAAATTTTCAAAGAAATCTTCTAACTTGACACCTAAATCATCTTGGTATCCCACCCTCGAAGAATATTTTAGAACCTGTTTAACCAAAATTGATCAATTAAAAACCAAACCTCTCAAAAAACATAATTTAACTCGAGATGAACAAGAAGCACTTCGTAATCTCAAATCACGTGACGATCTTGTGATAAAACCCGCCGACAAAGGAGGTGCTGTAGTAGCCGGGGACTCACAAAGCTACATCTGTGAGGGTGAATTTCAACTCGCTGATCCCAGGTTCTACAACAAACTGAAGTGTGACAACACAAAAAATAACCATTTGAAAATAAAACAAATAATCAAAACCTCGACCGAAAATGAACAACTACCGGAAGAGGCCGTACATCTCGTGGTCCGACAAGTCCGCACATCACGGTTCTACATGCTGCCAAAAATCCATAAATTGGGGAATCCAAGAAGACCCATAGTTTCAGCATGTAGTTGTCCGACTGAAAATATCAGCAGTTTTCTTCATGAAATTTTCCAACCCATAGTCGAAAATCTTCCAACTTTCATCAAAGACACTAATCATGCTCTTAACATTTTAGACAAGTTTCGTTCGGAAGCTCCTGGTTTTCAAATTTTCACTTTGGACATTACTGCTTTGTACACCAGCATTCCCAACAATGATGCTATTTTAGCAGTTAAACACTTCTTGGACAGAAGGCCGAACCCATACTTTGACACCAACATTATCCTGAGACTTACTGAACTTGTTCTTACAATGAACACCTTTCAGTTTAATGGTGAATTCTATTCTCAGTCAGGTGGGGTGGCAATGGAAACCAAAATGGGACCAAGCTTCGCTTGTTTATTTGTTGGTTACCTGGAGGAAAAGATGTTTGCTGAGTACCAAGGCCCATTGCCGGAACTTTACAAAAAGGTTCATTGATGATGTCTTTGGTGCATCATCTCTCAGCAAACAAGAGCTTCAGTCATTTATTGACTTTGTTTCCTCTTTCCATCCGGCCATCAAATACACATACACCATCAGCGATGATAATCTCCCATTTCTCGACATTGAATGTCGTATAAATGGCAGGCTCATTTCTACATCTGTCTTTTATAAACCCACTGCCACACACTCCTATCTGAATTATTCATCATGTCACCCGGTGTCCTGCAAAAATGCAATTCCGAAGTCTCAATTTCTGAGACTTCGTCGACTCTGCAGTGACGAACAAGATTTCTCAGTGCAGTGTCAGAAGATGGCTTCATTTTTCCGAAAGAGAGGATATCCAAATAAGGTTATCAACAAGGCTCTGGACTCCGTTGCCAAAGAGGACAGGTGCAACATACTACGACCAAGGCAGCGTTCTACTGATGATCGTGTCCCTCTGGTCCTAACGTATCATCCCCACAATGTTGCGATACAAAATATCTTACTCAAGAACTTTAAATCAATTGCCTTGAAGGATCCTTTGATGGCCGATGTTTTCACATCCCTTCCTTTGACAGCCTTCCGAAAAGGGAAAAGCATAGGTCAGCATCTCGTTAAGAGTAATTTCAAAGGTGGTCGCAACAAGAAAAAACATAATTATTCCGGTACCAGAAGATGTAACAGGTCAAGATGTTCCACTTGCCCTTTTACATGGGAAACTAGCGAAGTCCGGAGCCCCAACAATACCTTCCGGATTAACAACGGTTTTTCTTGCATAACCGAAAATTTAGTTTATGCCATCAAATGTAAACGCTGTTCTATGGTGTACGTCGGAGAAACTTGTCGACGCCTCGGTGATCGTTTTGTTGAGCACTTACGCTCCGTTAAGAAACAGGATGATTGCCCAGTCGGCAACCATTTTCGAAGACCACATCATAATGAACTCGACATGCAAGTCACCGTTCTGGTCCAGACTGACAGTGGTGAAAAATCCAGACAGTTTTTAGAACAACGCATCATACACTTTTTGGGCAGTATTCGCCCAAAAGGTATGAATGTAAAAAAACAGTTCTATTCCTAATTATTTTCATCTGTCTGTCATATCTCATCTGGTCTTTTACTACTACTATTATTATCATTTTAATTATTTACATTTACAAATTTAAATACACTTCTCAATAATAACATTTACATAGTGTACCTTTATTTACTATCCTGTTATCGATTAGGTTCAAGATCAGCGTCACGCATGAACTTCATTGAGTAGTTTTCTTTGCCATTTGTGTTGGACACGTCCACTTCTTACTTTCCTTGGCCCTGTACACCACTGATGAAGGTCTTAGCGACCGAAATGTTTGGCCCTTTCTTTTTACTTTTTAAGCTTTTTATGGTATTTTTTCATTATTATTTGTTTTAGACATTTTTTACCTTTTAATCGTGGCTCACCACACCTATATTTTTTAATTTATCATACTACTTGTAGCCCTTGCGCAACACTTTCTTTCATTTTCAGCATTTAGAATCATTGTTTGCCTTATTAAGTTTTTTATTAACTTTCTGTTGTTGTTGGTAAATCATGTCGATATAAGCTAAAAACTGGCGATTGCCAATAGTAAAGATATCATCAATGTATCTGCTATTATCATTGAAAATAGAAATAAGTTTATCACTGTTTGTTACAGTATTTTGTAGTTTTTTTCATGAAGTCCCGTTCGTAACAGAACAGAAAAAGATCTGCAATGAGAGGTGCACAATTGACCTGATGATAAACAATGGTGCCGAAACGAACATAAGTGTTGTCCAGCAGGAGATTCAGTGCCTTAATCATATCATCATATGTCCATTAGCTTAAAACAACGGCAGTAGAATACCGAAGGAACAAAGCACAAGATTACATAAATCAAAGTCCAGAGACCAGGCAAAAGTAAGAACACCAGAAGACGGAAGACCAAAGACATGCCCACAAAACACACGAACATTACATATACAACACTAAAACAAAACTAAAGCACTGGCAGTGTGAACTCTCAAAAAAACAGAGTGACATCAGGTGATGTAATTGTTGTAAGTAATATTGGAGAAGAATCCTTGCTTTTGTTGCAGCAAATAAACTTAAAACCCGAAAATTTAAAGGACATTTCATAAGTTCACCCAATCTGGATTTAATTAAATTATGTGGAAGGGTTATATAAAGTGTAGAAATATCATAACTGTTAATAGATGAAACTGGTCTATCTATAGATTGTAATTTATCTTAATCTTCAATAGATTTTTTTACACTCCAAAAGTAATTTACACCAGAGTTTTGATATGCTTTTTTTTACAATAGTTTATAACTGACTCCTTTAAACAAGTGAGTGCACTGGTTAAATGGATGGACAAATTTGTGGTAGAACAATACTCGAAGCCGAAATAAAACGATGTTTGTAGGGATTTTTGTGAAGTTTAGGAATCCAGTACATAGTAGGTAGGGTGTTATCTTTAGATGGAACTTTGAGCGTTTGTGTATCCTTGTAATGTTGTTTGGTGAGCGTTTTCTCGTCACAATTTGTGCGTTTAAAGGTGCTAGACTTGGCCAATTCTTTTTTTTTGGACATCAATTATAGTATTTTTTTTTCAGATGATGGCAACGTTATTTGAAGCTTTGTCAACAGGTGCAAACACATATTTCTCACCAAGTTCTTTCAGTTCTTCCATTGTAGTATAGACAGTTACTGGATATTGTGAGTCCGGTGACTTCTCATGCCCGTTTATTAATTGCCCGTGTAGGAGTTATATATTGGTTGAAAGTTGTACCATTATAAGTGGCGGCGATTTGCAATATGTTGCAGTCCATTGCCAACGAACTAGTTTCCAAGTCAAAGAAAACTCTAGTGTATAAATCCCCTCCTATTTCTAGTTCTCAATGTTGGTGGAATAACAGGTTTTGATATAGTATCTATGTCTGACAATAACTGGGGTTCAATATCAACAGCAGTTTGATAGGTTACACCCTCCCTGATCCGTCCAATATTCTGTTCTTTTTTCTGTAATTTTATTTCCGTTATCCTTTTCTTTTTAAACTCAGATGTTGTTTTGAAATCATTTTGTATCTTCCTCTTCCTACATAAAGATTCAGATGCTTTTTTAGTGTACTTGCCAGGTGAAAGCCCACATTCTTGATTAATTTTTGATACATACTCAAAACTCAAATTCTTTTGTGCTGCAGCACACATTACTCGGCTCTCTAGACTCTCTGATGAACAGAAGTGCTTGTTCTTTGGTGCTTTATGAGCAACCATGTTGTTGAATGATTCATCGTCTTTTGTTGAGCCACATGGGGCTAGCTTTTTTACATATTTTTCTTCAATATCACTATTAAATATGTTACTTAATTCTACTTTCAGAGTAGTGTCTGATAACTGAACCGTGGGCTTATAACTATCTGGATTCCTGAGGTATCCACACCAGCGATGATTGCATAGTTCATGTTAATTATACACATGCGGTACAATTGCTGATAAGTTTTCTGCTATGGCTTTCGAGTCACCCTTGTTTGATTTGATAGCATACACAAAACATCTTTGAATATGGACTATATCATCCGAGGATAGTGCTTTCTTGTACTTATCTTTCAGTTTGTAGAGCTTATTTCCAAGCTGTACGTTGGTGTGGCCCATGGCCCATGTCACTCTATTTTTTCAATTGGATGGTCAACCACATGTCGAATCCGCGATATTGTCGTTGTATCATCATCCATAATAAGGTTAGCAACGGTGCAACCCTTTTCTTCAATATTTTGGACTAATGTTAGACCGACATACGGTTCCATTGCCTTTGATGTACCATACCAATTCTTAGTGCATTGGTGCGCAGGTGGGTCTTTTTTCTTTCTTCCGAGATGGAACACATTCTGCAGTCCGATGCACTGATGTCTACATCGATCAGTTTTCCTGTCATATGCCCAATTATACTACCAACTCCCGACTTTAAGTTATATTTTCGCCCACTACCGCGCTTTTGCCAGCCCATATCTTACTTGACGGAAACAGGACATTGTCTCCACTTGGTTATACACTGAAAATTAAAAAAAAATGTTATAAAGACGGATGACTGAAAAGTGATAGTAAAAACTAAAATTTGACGCTAGTCCTTTGTTACATGTCTCATGTTTGAATGTGTGTCTGTAAGGAATGTTCTGACATAGCTTAAAAACTAATTAAAAGTGTCTATACACATGATACATGGTTTGTTCTACGGAAACACTTTAGTGTCAGCTGAACTTTTTATTCTAAGTCCTTATAACGACTTAGCTAACTTGTTATAAAGACTTAGGTACTTTTTAAATCATTATAACGAGTAAGCTAAGTTGTTATAACGACTTAGTTATGTTGTTATGACGATTTACCTAAGTCGGTATATCGAAATACTAAGTCGTTATAACGACTAAGCTGACTCGTTATACTTGTAACTTTCTAAATCGTTATAACGAGTTAGCTAAGTCGTTATAACGAGTTGGGTAAGTCGTGTTATAACGAGTTAGCTAAGTAGTTATAACGAGTTGGGTAAGTCATTTTAACGAGTTAGCTTAATCGCTATAACGACTTACTAATCGTCTCAAAATTATGAGAAAACTATCTCATTAATATGACTTGTGAACTCAAAATTATGTTATACTATCTCCTAATCATGAAATTATATCTCATAATTATGAGATAACATCAAATAATTATGAGAAATCATCTTGTAATTATGAGATAATTTCAAAGTTATGAGATAATTATCTATCTATTATGTCGTATCATCTCATAATAATAAGATAATATCTCATAACTGTGAAATAATATCTCATAATTCTGAAATTGTATCTCATAATTATGACAAAAGTATTTCATATTTATGAGCTTTATCTCATAATTACGAGATATATTTTTCTTCATTTGGCATCTATACGCTTCCATAATTTTACACATCCTATCCAACCTTTATGTAAAATTTCGTCCAGTTTGTAGCACTTTTTTTAATTTTTGTGTTTTTCTCGCCAACGATTTAGAAATGTTTCAATACCGATTTTTAATACAATTTTTTTAAAGAATTTCATCCAAATTGGATTTCCCATCTTTTGTCCCCTTCGCAATTTTTAAAAACCTTACTGTTTTCTAACTGCACAACTGGGTATATTGTTGTTTTTATTGGGTTAAACGCCACTGACAGTAGTATTCATGATATGGCGGTCAGTTTTAGTGATGGATGACATACATGTAGTTCTGAAGTATTATTTATTTTTTACAGTGGTTAGATCTGTGGTAAGACAAATATTAATAAGTCCAGACAAAATAAAGAAGGGTTATTAGAAACGGTACAAAACGTACAGTTGATATACTTGCATGATTGACAAGATATATTTATAATATATAATATACCTTATTTGTTCTGTTGCATAGCGAATCTCCCATGCTCTGCTTTGCTACTGTTTTAATTTGTTCAAACACCTCTCTTTCTCATTTTTTTTAACGAGGTTTGGGATATACCGGGTAAGTTTATGTTGGTAAGAAATCTGTGAACCTGATGTGGACCAATTCCAGTATCATACATAGCTATAAACAGAGAAACGACAGCATGTATTTATTTGAATAGGGATCAATGTTGTTTAAAATACATAGTTTACTGCCCTTATAATTACCCTAAAACATGATATATCACTCCTGAAATATCAATAACTCCTCAAAAATAGTTATACCCCTGAAATATCAATAACTCCTCAAAAATAGTTATATATGTCCAAATACATCGGCAAATGAATACCGAAGCAAGAACGAGGAAAGGGTAAATGAGGCTTGTTTAGGGGGGTCCCAATATCCCGTATCCCAGTATGTCTGGACGAAAATATCCCTTTGAAAATTGAAGATATCCCATTAATTATTGGAATATCCCGTTTTCCATAGTCAAAATATCCCATATCCCGGTACTTTTTGTCTCAAATATCCCATATCCCATTAACAAAAGTGGCAAATATCCCGTATCCCAATATACCCTAAACAAACCTCGTTAATTCTAAAATCATAAATCCAAAATCACAGCAACACGAATTGACACAAATTGAGGGAAAAGTTTTCAATAAACAATGCAAGGAAATGGGGTAAATGCACATGAGATAAAGTGTCTACAAATACATGGTAGCAGTAATAAATCGAACAAGGGCTGCATTCGAGACGCCTGTTCCTGACACGAGTGTGTGTACTCGGAATGATTTGAACATCACGAACGCCAAGAACACGACACTCGGAACGAACTTTTGTTCCGAGAACATGCTCCTGCTTTGAGGTGGTGTGTGTTCCTAGAACGGAAATCAAGATGGCGACTGATGGAAACAAATTTAAAGAGATCGAATGTTTTTGTTCGTTTAATCAACGATGAATATGATATGGTGTTTGCATTTTATATAAAAAGTAATCTAAAGACAAAAGTATATTTCTAAGCATAGAAAATCATTTATAAGATGTGGAAAAGACCAATTGACTGGCATGATACCGGAATGCTCTTTGAAAGACTTCATCATATATTTGATTCAAAATTGGAGTTTGTTTCCTTTTGTAAGAGTTACTGTGCCTTCCGCGCATCGGGAGAGGAAACGGTTGGGGGATGAATTTCTGAAACAATTCTGAGAAAATATGATCAGTTATTTTGAATCAAGTGCATAAAAAATGTCTTCTTAACACTTGGGGCTAATATGACTAATAAGTTGCATTAGACGCAGTAAACACGAAGGATGAGGATGCTGAAGTGTCGGCAAATTGTCTTTGAATTCATATTTTCCATGTTTTTCCAATTTGAAAATGCCTGTTATTTGGGAGGGGAGTATGACATGTGTGCCGATTTTATAAATTTCAAATTTTTCATTTGGGCCGATTTAATTTTTTCATTTACGCCGATTTTATTTTTCATTTGTGCCGATTTTTTCCTTATGACACAAGTAAATTACATGTACTATGCATTAAAAGAAGATATGTTGGCTAAACCTGGAAAATACCGAAGTGTATTAATGCCTCATTTAAAACATTATACTTCATTTCGGTATATTGTTACTTTTTTACATTTATTTTTGAAATGGCAAAAGTTGAAAATTCCAAGATAAAAGTTGGAGCTTTAAAAATAAGATTAAAAATAAATAAATAACCACGAAAGACTTACATCAAATAATTCTACAATACCTTGAAAATATTGGTTAAATCTGAGTATATATATATAAACTATGAAGTATGGTACTGTACTTTACTGATACCAATGTAGTACCAATACTTCTTGTAAAGACAGAGCCACTACAGGTTCTGTTGGTATAAATACGTACCTAGTTAAACAGTTGCATTTTTAATTTTTCATTCCATTTTTATCACCTTTTTAACTTTATTTTTAATCTGTGTAAGATTTTTGCGTAAGCAATTTTTTAAATTTCATCAGTAAAGTAAAAATATTACCTGTATTTGACACGAAATTAACAAGTAAAAAATCGGCGCAAATGAAAAAAATAATCGGCGCAAATGAAAGAAAAAATCGGCGTAACTTGATGAAAAACGCCGATTTGGGAGAGGCATTCATTTCTTAACTTGCTTGTGCCCAATCCCTATGCTTCAATTTATGTGATAAAATATTTTAAGGAGAAAATTTGAAGGGGAGCTGGGGGCAAAGGACACCTGACTTTCACCGCAAGAGAGCAATGTTGTGGCAACTCTGCATTAAAGTAATAGGTACGTAAATAGCAATGTTTCCGGATTTCGATAAAATACAGCTGGATATAAAAGTGGAATAAAATCTGTATGTACTGTTTTTATGTTTGAAATATGAACGATTCCAAAATCAACTAGTCATGCTGTATTCGTATAGAATCTATGTAAAACGTACCGAAAAATAGCATAACAATCGTCTTTAAATTGTGCTTTTATGAAAACGTATCCTACAATTTTTCTGCAAAAATGAAATGTTTTTTACAATGAAATTTCCGTTTTAATGGTGTAAATTTTAAAAAGGGTCAACGAATTAGTTTTGCCGGAAGATGTTCGCACTTGAAGTGTTCTTGCCGTTCGAGATGTGTAACGGTATTCCAAGAATACGTTCTTGCTACCAAGAACAACTGTCTCGAATGCACCCTAAATTTTTGTTCTTCATCTTGAAGTCTTCATCATGTTGAAATACGTATTTGCCAGTCATGCGCATAAATGGAAACGCAATACTCTATACACTGAACCCTTATTAAAAAACCTTTTGTGTCCATCACCCGCTATTCCGATGGTATTATATCTTGTTCAACATATATGTATTCTTTCGGGGCCATTATTCGTGTGAGCTTTTCATTTTTCATCAACTGTTCTGAAACCACTCAGTCAAATTTAACCATAAGTTTTCAAACTTACAGGATTTCGTTCCAATCCGATAAAGGACATTGTAGCCAGCACTAACGTAGTTAAACATTACACCGTATGGGAAATGTCTTGATTTACAAGAATTGCAAAAATCGCCAGTAGTCAGGGCCGTACGTATAGATCCAGATTTCCCGCGCTTTTTCAATGAATTGATTACGTAATCATGCATTGGCCATATGATATGACGTAATATTTCTAATGACCATATATTGTGTAATTAATAAATTGCAAATTTAGTTACGTCATGTCTTTGAAATATTGCATGAGTATATTCGATTGCTTGCAATAGATATTGTTTTGATGCACAGAAGGGGGTACCTGATAAGCATATGCGATACACAAGTCCAGTTAATTAGAAAATTTGATAACAGGTACTGATACTGGACTATTGCATTGGTCATATCATAATTAGAAAATTTGATAACAGGTACTGATACTGGACTATTGCATTGGTCATATCATAATACTATTTATCTTTTTAACAATTGTGTGTCTTTATTATTGTTAGACTGTAAATCCAGTTATGTCACAATGTGTTGCAATATTGGATATTTTCAAATCGCAGCATTTGTCATTGTTTTAGTTATTAGTTAATGGTAAATATGTTTATTATTTTGTCCCACGACCTTGGTTCTATTGTAGCACGTGATGGACAAGATTTTAGTGTGACAATAAAGGTGTGTATTGCATAATTGGAAAAAGTAAAGTGTCACTTTATTGTTTAAGTGTTTTAAGTTACTGTTCTTTTAAGAGCAAATGAAATACAGATAATAGATATGTATATTGTGTAATATTTTAAAAGATCAAAGTAGCATGACAATAGGATTGAATCGATATCATGAAAATTAACAAGTTGCTCAGCCAATATACCATTTGGTGCTGAAAAATAATATAGAATTTGTCTACACTTTGAAATGGAATTAAAAAACAAAAAGAGACATAGAAATTATATTTTTATTACATATATGGTTTTTATTTACATTCCATATGGAATTGTGGTAAAGTCATCATTCAATACTCTTTTATCAAATACAATTATCCATGGATTTCATATTTCTGCGAATTTTGTAATTGTCCGTTACAGTTAAACATTTTTTCTTGCCGGTTACCATTTCTTTCATAGCTTCATAATTCAATATCAATGTATTTTCAGAGTTCATTGTAATTCCACGAATTTTGCGGCAAGTGGTATTTCCTTCTTTGTCAGGCTTTGCCAACTTAAATGCGTAGTTTTTAGGTCCTCCTGAAACGAAACATTCGATGTTGTTATCTGGCATTTCATTTGTCATCTCTCCAAGA
>MJUU01057553.1:14622-27862 GCA_002080025.1 Modiolus philippinarum | reverse complement strand
GCTATGGCAAACATGTTAATTACATGTTTTCATTACAGTAGTTTATAACACGACGTATCTTTTTTTTTGCAAAAAATTACCAGAAAATTATGATTTTCTCATTAACGTATGAAGTGTATTAATTAAAAATGCAGAAAACACCTGGATGGAAATCTTTTTCAACAAAACATATAGCTTTAAAATCACGGGTTAAAGAACTTACAGCTTAATTGCTTTTATCAAATGTTAAATTTCTATGTTAACTGCAGGTAGCTACTGTCAGCTGTTATTTGTTAATTGATTTCTTTTCATAAGTCGTAGTTCACAAGCTTGAAAATTGCGGTATTACTAACAGAGACATCTGCTTATACGAAAGTTGAATGCCTTTTCTTTGTCTTTCTATTCCTTTTGCGCTGATTGACCATAAGTCCTTTACAAAAGCAAAAGAAATCAACAATAAAATAAACAATTAGAGAGGACTCTAAATGCTCTATTGATTTAATTCTTTAGAAATTTATTTCAGTACTTAGTTTTATTTTAAATTATCTTTGATATATATTGATTATATTGATACTGAACACCTGTCTTTATTCATTTACTACAGCTCGAGGTTTAACCGGAGATAATATTTTGATGGTATCACCACGGTCTTAGATGTACTCCTCATGCACATATTAGACCGATTAAAATATTAATTATCCATTATCTTTAATTCATTATCATTAGAACATTTACAACTGGAAACATATGCACGATATGGTAACAGTCTCATTATGCATGTCACAACTTTATTTCCAATATATAATATGATCACCAGTTGTTATTAATCAGTAACCATATCAAAGCATCTGCCATTGTCTAACTACCAAAACAATGACAAACGCGGCTACATTAGAATGTATATTCAATATTGCAACACATTGTGACATAACTGGATTTACAGTCTAACAATAATGAAGACACCGTGAAAGACACATAATTATTAAAAAAGATACATAGTATTTAATATGACCGATCCAATAGTCCATTATCAATACCTGTTATCAAATTTTCTAATTAACTGGACTTGTGTATTGTATATGCTTATCAGGTACCCCCTTCTGTGCATCAAAACAATAACTATTGCAAGCAATCTAATATACTCATGCAATATTTCAAAGACATGACGTAACTTAATTTGCAATATATTAATTACACAATATATGGTCATTAGAAATATTACGTCATATTATATGGCCAATGCATGATTACGTAATCAATTCATTGAAAAAGCGCGGGAAATCTGGATCTATACGTACGGCCCTGACTACTAAGTCGTAGTTCACAAGCTTGAAAATTGCGGTATTACTAACAGAGACATCTGCTTATACGAAAGTTGAATGCCTTTTCTTTGTCTTTCTATTCCTTTTGCGCTGATTGACCATAAGTCCTTTACAAAAGCAAAAGAAATCAACAATACAATAAACAATTAGAGAGGACTCTAAATGCTCTATTGATTTAATTCTTTAGAAATTTATTTCAGTACTTAGTTTTATTTTAAATTATCTTTGATATATATTGATTATATTGATACTGAACACCTGTCTTTATTCATTTACTACAGCTCGAGGTTTAACCGGAGAGAATATTTTGATGGTATCACCACGGTCTTAGATGTACTCCTCATGCACATATTAGACCGATTAAAATATTAATTATCCATTATCTTTAATTCATTATCATTAGAACATTTACAACTGGAAACATGTGCACGATATGGTAACAGTCTCATTATGCATGTCACAACTTTATTTCCAATACATAATATGATCACCAGTTGTTATTAATCAGTAACCATATCAAAGCATCTGCCATTGTCTAATTACCAAAACAATGACAAACGCGGCTACATTAGAATGTATATTCAATATTGCAACACATTGTGACATAACTGGATTTACAGTCTAACAATAATGAAGACACCGTGAAAGACACATAATTATTAAAAAAGATACATAGTATTTAATATGACCGATCCAATAGTCCATTATCAATACCTGTTATCAAATTTTCTAATTAACTGGACTTGTGTATTGTATATGCTTATCAGGTACCCCCTTCTGTGCATCAAAACAATAACTATTGCAAGCAATCTAATATACTCATGCAATATTTCAAAGACATGACGTAACTTAATTTGCAATATATTAATTACACAATATATGGTCATTAGAAATATTACGTCATATCATATGGCCAATGCATGATTACGTAATCAATTCATTGAAAAAGCGCGGGAAATCTGGATCTATACGTACGGCCCTGACTACTATCGCCATCTCGTCATCTGCTCTGAAAACTATTGGAACAACTCAACTAAATTGTAAGGATATGATGTATGGATTGTTCCTTACAAAGGTTTCTTATTTCCTTTGGATCTGACACATAACATGGCCGCCAGCACGGAATATATTTTAACATTTAACCCCATTGGTGGCGGTCCGTTATTTGATATAGGATTTGTACGAATGACATGATTTGCCGCGGAATGAATATAGTTGATGGTACATGTAAAAAAAATTACAAGTCTCAAAAAATAATGATTTTGATGTTTCAAACTTTCAAATATTTTTAAAATCAATTTTAATGTCTTTCATCATCATATACCTGAAGTTTTCAGTTTAAAAAAAAATGGTTGTCATAGATACATGAATGTTTTGGAGCAAATCTAGAATCGATTGTTAATTGGATGCCTTGAAGGAGTTGAAAAGGCAAGCTTGAAATAATGTAGTCACCATGTGGGCGACATCAGCTATTGCTTGCAATTGCAAATCTAGTTATGACGCCCCAGACGTAGTCGGGACGACATATAGTTCTCTGTCTGTTTCTCTATTATTAAGTCGCCCAAACAAAGTTTGGCGACTTATTGTTTTTGCACCGTTTCTTATTATTATTTTTGCGCCTCTTTCCATCATCTTGTCCAACCCAATTGTCAGAAACACCTTGTACAATCATAACCAAACTTCAAAGGAGGGTGGATCACCACCCAAAGATGTGCAATCAGGTGTTGAAATTTTCCAAATGACCACCGTCATTGGTCACTTTGAACTTTGACCCCAAATCATATTATTGGATTAACTCGGAAACTGTAAAAGATAACTGATGCAATGTAATGACAACAAGAGGCTCTCAAGAGCCTGTATCGCTCACCTGGACCATGGCTGACATAGATAAAAGGCATTTCCAATAGGAAAAACAAAACACAATTTAGCAGAATACTTTTTTTTCTGAAATTACAGTATTCTTGTTTGGTTTTCATAGCAACAGAAAGATCCACCATCCATTACAACCCATAACAGAACACCATTCAAAAATAATTTGGGCAGGGGTTCCCCTTATAATCAAGGCAATACATAATGCTGAAATTGAAACATTCAGACCACAATTCAAATAAAAATTCAAAAATTTGGGCAGAGGTTCCCCTTAAATTAATAGGGCCAATGTAAAAACTATATTCCAGATGGTGGCCATCTTGGATGAGGTATGGACCTGCCAGATACAATTTTTGGATGGGACCACCTAAGGACCATTGTGGCTTAGTTAGGTTCTAATTGGAATGGTAGTTTCTGAGAAGAAGATTTTTGAATGTATTTTCCATAGGGTCCAATGTAAAAACTATGTTCCCCGCTGGCGGCCATCTTGGATGAGGTACGGACCTGTCGGATGCCTTTTTTGGGAGGGACCATCTAAGGACCATTGTGACTAAGTTTGGTTATCATTGGACTGGTAGTTTTCGCGAAGAAGATCTTTGAATGTCTTTCCCTTAGTTTCTAATGTAAAAACTATGATCCCGGCTGGCGGCCATCTTGGATTAGGTACGGACTTGCTGGATACCTTTTTAGAAGGGACCATCTAAGGACCATTGTGACTAAGTTTGGTTATAATTGGACTGGTAGTTTCTGAGAAGATCTTTGAATGTAATTTCCATAGGGTCCAATGTTAAAACTATGTTCCCCGCTGGCGGCCATCTTGGATTAGGTACGGACCTGTCGGATACCTTTTTTGGAAGGGACCATCTAAGGACCATTGTGACTAAATTTGGTTATAATTTGACTGGTAGTTTCTGAGTAGAAGATCTTTGAATGTCTTTCCCATAGGGTCCAATGTTTAAACTATGTTCCTCGCTGGCTGCCATCTTGGATTAGGTACGGACCTGTCGGATACCTTTTTTGGTAGGGACCATCTAAGGACCATTGTGTCTATGTTTGGTTATAATTGGACTGGTAGTTTCTGAGAAGAAGATCTTTGAATGTCTGTTCCATAGGGTCCAATGTTAAAACTATGTTCCCCGCTGGCGGCCATCTTGGATTAGGTACGGACCTGTCGGATACCTTTTTTGGAAGGGACCATCTAANGACTATTGTGACCAAGTTTGGTTCCAATTGGCCCAGTAGTTTCAGAGAAGATCTTTGAATGAAAAGTTCACGACGGACGGACGACGGACGCCAAGTGATGGCAAAAGCTCACCCTGGCATAGCCAGGTGAGCTAAAAATGTTAGTGAGGTCATGACGGACATTTCTTGCATTTGGATCGAAATTCTGTGATCAACCGTTCAGGAGTTATGCCCTTGAAAGTTTCGACACATCTTTTAAGTAGGTTTTTCTCTAAAACTGTTAGAGATAGAAACCTGAAACCTTTTCCATTCAACTTAGGTGATATGTGTTACATTTAAAAATGCCAAGGTCAAAGGTCATTGGTCACTTTGAATTTGACCCTAGACCTTGTCATTGGATTAACTCATAAACTGTAGTAGATAGCTGATAACTTGTAATGGCAAAAATATGTGTCTTGTTAGATCTACATTTGTTACATTGGGTCCAAAATTATTGGACCAACCGGTTTGGGCCTATGGGCCAAAAATCGTTGATGTCTGATTTCGGTTTTTTTGCCTATAGCTCAAATACCATTGAAGATACAAAGAGACATTCAATACAAAAAATGTAAAGGAAGATGTGACCTTCAAAATGAGGTCAAGGTCAAAGTCCAAGGTCATAGCCAAAAACTATTTCACATAAAAAAATCAGTAATGTACATATTAAGCTTAAACTGTTGATCATTTATGATAATACTATGACGCAACTTTAGTGAAAGACTTATCACTTGTTTTTGGAACAATTGACGTACTAGTTTTCTCAAAAATGGGTGGTCAAAATTCAATGAAACATGTATGTATTTCAATGTAATTTAAAATTATAATATAATTACACACCATAGAGGACATGCCTTACTTCATAATATATAAATAGAAATGAATTTTCTGATGCAATCACAAAGTGTATACAGGTTATTCAAAAATACTACTATCACTGAAAGACAGCATGACAATAACTTAAGACCAAATTCTTAAATTGAGGACTCATTGTTCTTTCAAAGAACATTAAGGAATTGGTTCTTGTTGGGCGACTTCTGTGTTTGCTTGCAAACATATTATCACTCGTTATTAAGTCACCCAAACGAAGTTTGGTGACTTATTGTTTTTACTCTGTTTCTTCTTATCATTATTATTCCTAAATGGATTTTTCAAACTTTGTCCAAACATTATCTCAGAGATGAGAATTCCAAACTTAATGAAACATGGCACCAATGTGGACAACCACCCGAAGATGTGCAAGAAGGTCTTTGAATTTCCAAAATGACCACGGTCATTGGTCTCTTTGAACTTTGACCTCAAATCTTGTGATTGGAATATCTCAAAAACTGTAAATAATAGCTGATTAATTGTTATGGCAAAATGTTTATTAGGTCATGACGGACCTTTGTTACTTTTGGACCGAAATTCTATGATGCACCGTTCAAGAGTTATGCCCCTTGAAAGTTTCATCACCTCTTTTAGCATGTTTTTTCTCGAAAACGGTAAGAGATATCAACCTGAAACCTTTCCATTCAATTTAGGTGATATGTGTTACATTTAAAAATGCCAAGGTCAAAGATCATTGGTCACTTTGAACTTTGACCCTAGACCTTGTTTTGTAATAACTCATTAACTGTAATAGATAGCTGATAACATGTAATGGCAAAAATGTGTGTCTTGTTAAGATCTACATTTGCTACATAAGGTCCAAAATAATCGGACCAACTGTTTTCGGTTTATGGACTGAAAACCGATTTTGTTGTCCGAATTTTGTGTTTTTTGCTTATAGCTCAAATACCATTGAAGATACTAAAAGACATTTAACGTACAAAATGTCCAGGAAGTGTGGACCTTCAAAATGAGGTCAAGGTCACAGCTCTAAAGCTTTGTTTCACATTAAAGTATCAGTAAATGTACATATTAAGCTTTGAATGTTGGTTTCATCAATGAATCAATAATGAAACCATTATGACGCAACTTCCTTTCTGATGCAATCCAGTACATATACTTATGAAGTGTTAACCTGTGAATCAAAGTACTACTAACACTGATAGACGAAAAGATAATGAGTTTGTGACACTAGTTCTTACATAAGGAATAGAAACAAATATTTCAGAACACATTATACAACACAGCATTTTTCAAAAAGCAATTGGGTATGGAATCTGGTTTGGGTGACTTGTGATTGAATGCAAACATATCATCACTCGTTATTACATTTTTGTGTTATTATTCCTCAATGGATTTTTCAAACTTTGTCCAAACATTATCTCAGAGATGGGTATTCCAATCGTAATGACACATGGCACCAATGTGGACAACCACCTCAAGATGTGCAAGAAGGACTCTGAATTTCCAAAATGACTAAGGTCATTGGTCACTTTGAACTTTGACCTCAAATCTTGTGATTGGAATATCTCGAAAACTGTAAATGATAGCGATTAATTGTTATGGCAAAAATGTTTATTAGGTCATGACGGACCTTTGTTACATTTGGACCGAAATTTTATAATGGACCGTTCAAGAGTTATGCCCCTTGAAAGTTTCGTCATCTCTTTTAGCATGTTTTTTCTCGAAAACGATAAGAGATAGAAATCTGAAACCTTTTCCATTAAATTTAGGTGATATGTGTTACATTAAAAAATGCCAATGTCAAAGGTCATCGGTCACTTTGAACTTTGACCCTAGACCTTTTTTTTGTAATAACTCATAAACTGTAATAGATAGCTGATAACATGTAATGGAAAAATGTGTATCATGTTAAGATCAACATTTGTTACATAGGGTCCAAAAATTATCAGACCAACTGTTTTCGGTTTATGGCTTTGTGCTTTTTTGCTTATAGCTCAAATACCATTGAAGATACTAAAAGACATTCAACGTAAAACATGTTCAGGAAGTCAGGACCTTCAAAATGAGGTCAAGGTCAAAGGTCAAGGTCACAGCCCTAATGCCTATTTCAGGTATCAATAAATGTACATATAAAGCCTTGAATGTTGGTTTAATCAATGAATCAACAATGAAACCATTATGACGCAACTTCCTTTCTGATGCAATCCAGTACATATAGTTTATGAAGTGTTAACCTGTGAATAAAGTACTTCTAACACTGATAGACGAAAAGATAATGAGTTTATGACACTAGTTCTAAGATAAGGAATAGTAACAAATATTTCAGAACACATTATTACAATCATTGGTGATAAATATACAAACTGCATTTTTTCAAAAAGCAATTGGGTACAGAATAGGTTTGGGTGACTTGTGTTTGTAGCAAACATATTATCACTCGTTATTATTCCGCTTTCTTTCTTCCAATGATTTTTGTCCGGCTTTGTTCTCAGAATTCATCCAAACTTGGAACAAAGTTTGATCACCTTATGAAGTTGTGCCTCCACCAAAAAAAATTTCAAAATGGCTGCCATTTTCAAGATGGCTGCCAAGTTACGTCAACGTTTTGAATTTGTGGGATTTCCATATGAATCATTAAATCTCAACAATGCCTTGACAAAATTCATTCATATTTGGTACAAAGTTGGATCACCATAAGAAGATGGACATGCAACAAATGTTTTTTTCAAAATGGCCGACACTTCCAAGATGGCCGCAAAAATACGTCAAAATTTAAACTTTGACCGATTTCAACGAAAATTGATGTCTAGGTAGATTTTGACGCTGCGAACAAGATGGAATCATCGAATTGGCTGCCAGGGGCTATTGCTTGCAATTGCAAATCTAGTTATTCTTGTTCTTCTTCTTCCGCCGCCTCGAAATTTGTCCGACCATTTTCTCGGACACTAATGGACGGATCTTCACCAAACTTCACATGAAGATGGATCCTTATCGCGAAAGATGCAAACAGGTCTTGGAATTTTCAAAACGGCACCGGTTCCCATGAAAATGGCAAAAAAGGCGGGAAAATGAAAGTGCTCAGAATTGGATGAAACTTTATAGAAAGGTTGCTTAGGACATGGGGAAAAGGTTTCCGATGTCCAAGACTTCAATATAGTACTGGTTGTCATGGAAACGACAAAAAAGGCGGGAAAATCAAAGTGCTCAGAATTGGATGAAAATTTACAGGAAGGTTGCTAAAAACATTTGCAGAAGGTTTCCTGTGTCCAAGACATCAAAATTATATCCGTTGCCATGGAAACAGAAAAAAGGCGGAAAAATTTAAAGTGCTCAGAATTGAATGGAACAGACAGGTTGCCAACGATGTGTGGAAGTGATTTGTAGCCCGGATTTCTGATTTGGGAGTTCGTTTGGGAGACTTTTGTATCAGCATCCTGATACAGTTATAAATTTTTATTCTTCTTTCCCTTTCTTCTCGTCCACAATGAACTTGTCCGCACAAAATTTCAGAAACCATCAGACGTAGAGCTTTCAAATTTTGTAGGATATTAGCCCCATGTATCTAGATGTGCAATCATCAAAAATTTTTTGAAAGAGGGTCCATTAAGGGTATATTTGGGGGGCTCAAAAAGGGGTGGGCTCGTCCTATAGTAACCCTATGGGAAAATTAAATTTTGAATTAATTTCATCATATTCTTCACTGTTTCTCAAAAACTATTAACACTAGCTCCATGAAACTTCATCAGAAAGTTAGGGTCATGTAAGAAAGGGTTCCACAGCATTGGAAATTTCAAAATAACTACCGTTGCCATAGAAAACCTGCCAAAAAAATGGAAATTTTGGGAAAATAGTAGTTTTTGATGATAATAGTATTTTAATTACATCTATGTATTTCTCAGATTATAAGGGAAACCCCTGCCCAAATTTTTTTTTGGAAAGGGTCTGAAATTGGGTGTAATGGACAAAAGAGCACTTTGTTGCCATGGAAAAAAACCAGAAACGTATTTTTTGTTGAAAAATTAAGTTTTCTCATAAAAAAGGAATTTTGAGAAATATGTATTAAATTGGTTATTAGGGGAAGCCCTGCCCAAATTTTCTTTGGAAAGAGATCTGAAATTGGATGTAATGGACAAAAGAGCATTTGGTTGCCATGGAAACAAAACCGAAAACATATTTTTTGTGAAAATCAGGTTTTCTGATAAAAAAGAAGGAATTTTGAGAAATTTGTATAACATAGCTTATAAGGGGAACCCCTGCTCAAATTTTTTTTGGAAAGGGTCTGAAATTGGGTGTAATGGACAAAAGAGCACTTTGTTGCCATGGAAACAAAACCAGAAACGTATTTTTTGTTGAAAAATTGAGTTTTCTGACAAAAAAAGGAATTTTGAGAAATATTTATGAAATAGGTTATAAGGGGAACCCCTGCCCAAATTTTCTTTGGAAAGAGATCTGAAATTGGATGATATGGACAAAAGAGCATTTGGTTGCCATGGAAACAAAACCAAAAGCATATTTTTGGGGAAAATCAGGTTTTCTGATAAAAAAGAAGGAATTTTGAGAAATATGTATTACATAGCTTATAAGGGGAACCCCTGCTCAAATTTTTTTTAGAAAGGGTCTGAAATTGGGCGTAATGGACAAAAGAGCACTTTCTTGCCATGGAAACAAAACCAGAAACGTATTTTTTGTTGAAAAATTGAGTTTTCTGACAAAAAAAGGAATTTTGAGAAATATTTATTAAATAGGTTATAAGGCGAACACCTGCCCAAATTTTCTTTGGAAAGAGATCTGAAATAGGATGTTATGGGCAAAAGAGCATTTGGTTGCCATGGAAACAAAACCAAAAGCATATTTTTGGGGGAAATCAGGTTTTCTGATAAAAAAAGAAGGAATTTTGAGAAATATGTATTACATAGCTTATAAGGGGAACCCCTGTTCAAATTTTTTTTGGAAAGGGTCTGAAATTGGGTGTAATGCACAAAAGAGCACTTTGTTGCCATGGTTATAAGGGGAACCCCTGCCCCAATTTTTTTTTTTTTTTGGAAAGGGTCTGAAATTGGATGTAATGGACAAAAGAGCATTTCGTTGTCATAAAAGCAAGACCAGAAATTATTTTTTTTACATAGGTTATGAACCCAAATTTTTTTCAAAAGGGAGTCTCGTAATGCCTTGGTATCCGATATGGGAGTTCGTTTGGGAGACTTCTGTGTTTCGCTTGCGAACACAGTTATTACTTGTCATTAAGTCTCCCAAACGAAGTTTGTGCAGACTTATTGTTTTTGCTGCGTTTCTTATTTTTCTTATTATTCTTTTTCTTCCGTGTTCCGCCTCACTTTTGTCCGAACCAGATCTCCGAGACTATTAAACCTATGACTTTCAAACTTTGTATGATGATGATGATGATGGTAAAAAAGGCGGGAAAATCAAAGTGCTCAGAATTGGATGAAATTTTATAGGAAGGTTGCCTAACATGTGTTGAACTGAGTTCTGGTCTCCAAGACTTCAAAAGGGCGACCGGTGCTATGGAAACAGTAAAAAAGGCGGGAAAATCAAAGTGTTCAGAATTGGATGAATTTTAACAGGAAAATTGTTTAACATGTGTAGAATTGAGTTCTGGTCTCCAAGACTTCAAAGGGGCGACCGGTGCCATGGAAACGGTAAAAAAGCGGGAAAATGAAAGTGCTCAGAATTGGATGAAATTTAACAGGAAAGTTGCCTAACATGTGAAGAATTGAGTTCCGGTCTTCAAGACTTCAAAATGGCGACCATTGCCATGGAAACTGTAAAAAGGCGAGAAAATCCAAAGTGCTCAGAATTGGATGAAATTTTACAAGAACATTGCAAAACGTTTGTAGAATTGACTTCTTGTCTCCAAGACTTCAAATTAGTGACTGTTGCCATGGAAACAGATAAAATAAAAGGTGGGAAATCCAAAGTGCTCAGAAATGAATAGAATATGATAGGAAGGTTGTTTAAAATCTGTGGATCTCATCTAAAGCCTTTGATTTCTGATATGGGAGTTCGTTTGGGAGACTTCTTGTGTTTGCATCCAAACACAATTAATATTAGTTATTATTCCGCTTTCTTTCTTTATTCTCGTCCGGATGAACTTGTCCGAACCAGATGTCAGTGACTATTTGAACTAGAAATTTAAAACTTTGTAGGATGTTGGCCCCATGTATCTAGTTGTGCCTAAAACAAAAATTTTTGCAAAGGGGGTTTATTTAGGGTACATTTGGGGGGCTCAAAAAGGGGTGTGGTCTGCAATGTTAACCCTATGGGAAAATGAAATTTTGGATATTTTTCACCCTATTTCTCAATTTATCTCGAAAACTTTTAATACTAGCTTCATGAAACTCCATAGGAAAGGTGTTTGTAATGTTAGAAAGGGTTCCACAGCATTGGAACTTTCAAAATAATTTTGGTTGTCATGGAAACCAAACAAATAAATGGAAATTTTGAGAAAATAGTAGTTTATGCTAATGATTATATTTTGATTACAGCAATACATATTACTATGTTATTAAGGGAACCCCTGTCCAAATTTTCTTTGGAAAGGGGTCTGAAATTGGGTGTAATGGACAAAAGAGCATCTGTTTGCCATGGAAACAAAACCAGAGACTTTTTTTGTAAAAAATCAGGTTTTCTGATAAAAGAAGAAATTTTGAGAAATATGTATTACATAGCTTATAAGGGGAACCCCTGCCCAAATTGTTTTTGGAAAGGGTCTGAAATTGGGTGTAATGGACAAAAAAGCACTTGTTTGCCTTAGAAACAAAAACAGAAACGCATTTTTTTTGGTTGAAAATTGAGTTTTCTGATAAAAAAAAAGGAATTTTGAGAAATATGTATTACATAAGTTATAAGGGGAACCCCTGCCCAAATGTTCTTTGGAAAGGGGTCTGATATTGGGTGTAATGGACAAAAGAGCATTTCGTTGCCATGGAAACATAACTAGAAACTTATTTTTGTGAAAAATCAGGTTTTATGATAAAAAAGAAGGAATTGTGAGAAATATGTTTTACATAGCTTGTAAGGGGAACCCCTGCCCAATTTTTTTGGTAAGGGTCTGAAATTGGGTGTAATAGATGAAAGAGCTCTTGTTCGCCATAAAAACAAAAAGAAATATATATTTTTTTTTTGTTGAAAATTGAGTTTTCTGATAAAAAGGAATTTTGAGAAATATGAATTACATAGGTTATAAGGGGAACCCCTGCTCAATTTTTTTGGAAAGGGTCTGAAATTGGGTGTAATAGATGAAAGAGCTCTTGTTTGCCATAAAAACAAAAACAGAAACATATTTTTTGGTTGAAAATTGAGTTTTCTGATAAAAAAGGGAATTTTGAGAAATATGAATTACATAGATATAAGGGGAACCCCTGCCCAAATTTTTTTTGGAAAGGGTCTGAAATTGGGTGTAATAGACAAAAGAGCTCTTGTTTGCCATAAAAACAAAAACAGAAACATATTGTTTGGTTGAAAATTGAGTTTTCTGATAAAAAAGGGAATTTTGAGAAATATGAATTACATAGGTTATAAGGGGAACCCCTGCTCAATTTTTTTGGAAAGGGTCTGAAATTGAGTGTAATAGATGAAAGAGCTCTTGTTTGCCATAAAAACAAAAACAGAAACATATTTTTTTGGTTGAAAATTGAGTTTTCTGATAAAAAAGGGAATTTTGAGAAATATGAATTACATAGGTTATAAGGGGAACCCCTGCTCAATTTTTTTAGTAAGGGTCTGAAATTAGGTGTAAAACAACGGCAGTAGAATACCGAAGGAACAAAGCACAAGATTACACAAATCAAAGTCCAGAGACAAGGCAAAAGCAAGAACACCAAAAGACGGAAGACCAAAGACACCACATGCCTACAAAACACTCGAACGTTACATATACAACACAAAAAAACTAAAGCACTAACAGTGTGAACTCTCAATAAACAAGAGTGACATCAGGTGCCCCGGAAGGGTAAGCATGTCCTGTCCTTGTAATAGATGAAAGAGCTCTTGTTTGCCAT
>MJUU01057549.1:29366-44855 GCA_002080025.1 Modiolus philippinarum | reverse complement strand
CCCTGAGCCGTCGAGGATCGGGGGGCATATTGTTTTTGTCCTGTCTGTCTGTCTGTCTGTCTGTTTGTCCGAAACTTTAACCCTGGCTATAACTTTTGAACTATATAAGGTAGACTTTTGATACTTGGCAAGTGTATAGGTCTAGTCAAGAGGAACATAAATATGCAAACAAAATTAGGTCAAAGGTCAAAGGTCAAGGTCATAGGGGTCGAAAAGGGGTAAAATTGGGAATCTGGGGGCATATGTAGTGTTTCACAAACACATCTTGTTTATTTTTTATTTCATAAACTGTAACAGATAGAGGTGAAGTGTAAATAGAAAAATGTTCAGCATATCAAGATCTACATACTCTGAAATTTTGAAGAAAATCCAAAGGCCTGGGTATGATTTATTGGTCGTTTTTCACCATTTTCCCCCAATACCATATGGGTTATTTCCCTTTAAATTCTGTGTTCAAATCTTCTTTGGTTAACTTTTCTCTTTTAAGCTTTAGAGAAATTCCCTACTATCACTTCATTAAAAAAATTATTTCTTCCATAATTAAGAGCAAAAACAGTGTTTTTATGCAAATTTCTGCAATATTTTGCAAAAATACTTTCTTAAAATTTACCTTATTTCATGTCATAATGATTTTCCTATATAAACATATTGTTTATATTATTGGAACTTTAGTGTCTAATCATTATGACCTCTGCTGACCTGAACGTTGAAGTAGTTTATGAGCTACATAGACTGCTTAATGTTAAAAATATTTATACTATAACTATAGGGCACAGACAGGGAATATGAACCCGTATCCCCTGTGAAGCCCGAATAACTTTTATATTCAGCTAGAAGTGCTATAATTTTTCTATTAAAAGCGTTTAAAAGTTTTGATTTTACTACCACGGGGATACGGTCTTTTATCCCCCGTCAAGGTAACCAATCAAATTACAGGATTTACCTGGATATTTCACTTCAGCAGAATATAATAATATACACAATGTATTATAATAAACCGCTGCGGTTTTGGATGTGTACACGAAAACACGAATGTTTGTTAACTTAGGTTTCTTGTTAGTAATTGAATTGTTGATCTCTTTCACAAAGGTTGACAAGGATTGTATCCAAAATTTTGTTCTTTTAACAGCTGGCTCAGAATTGCAGACATCGGCTAACAGTAATTCGGCAGTTACGCTAAGTACCAGTACTTCAAATTCAGACCTGGAAACAGGATTACAATTGATGGAAAGGAATTTTGAATCGATCATGCCAAAAGAATAGACGAAGTTTCATACCTAGGTTTCAGCAACAAAAAAGTTGTTTTACCGTAGTTTTTCTGTCATGAAAGTGCTCATTTTGTCTGACAGCAAATGTCCAAAAATAAAAAAAAAGTCCAAGTAATGATATTTGTTATGCATTTGGTGTGAAGAAAAGAAAATGGAAAAATGCATTGTTTACTGTTTCTGTTTAGTTTAACAATTTTATTTATTTTATTCGCTCCATTTTTTTTACATTTAATAGGTGATCTGACTCTCTTTCCGGAGGTTCTAATTCTTTAGTGGCATTTGTCACGTGGAAGGAAAGTCTGAGGGCCTTTTCTCTGTAATCTACTTTCTTAGATAAAAAAATCTATTGATTTTTCTCTTGTTGGGAGTGTGTGCATACGAAAATTATATTTCATCCTATATTTTTCTTGATTCGGAAATGGATGCAGGTTTGAGACGGAGGAAATTTGGGTTAATTCCTACAGAGGAAAGGTTCTCCGGCTTCCTTCATATCACAAGCGCAGGAGAAGTAGTAAATTTGATAAGTTTGATCTAGATAAAATACCCTTTAGAAATCCTGTTTGCTTTCGGGCAGTAAATTCTGAATTGGAAAAAAAATGTCTTTGGCCAGTTGAACAGTGCATTTTTAAATTTATATTAATTTCCCATATTGTCCTATTGTTTGAATACAATTTGTAACCACATTTGATATTTGTCATTATTATGGCGGATTTCCCAGATGATTAACGTATTTTATTTGCAATTCCTCAGTGTCATCACTGGAGTATCAAGGTAAACCCTTCAGGCAATACAAATTGGTATACAATAGAATTCTATAGAAAGTTGAGTAATTGATAAGCAGACAAAAGACAGGAGTTTAGAAGGAGTTTTATGGGTGTTACTAGAGGAATATTGGTATGTTCATTGAAGAATTGCACATAAAATACGTTAATCATCTGGGAAATCCGCCATAAATTTGTGTTCACAGCAAACCTACTTCATTTATTTACTGTATGGATCTTCCTGAAAACGAAATGTAAAAGTACAATATATAATGACAACATCTTATAAATTTATTCTTTCACATTTTCGAAGATGTTTCTACTGGCATTTGACCTTTACCTCACACCATAGTTGATTTTGTTATGTTTGAAATTTCCAATTGTGACCTCTATCGAACATACAAGGAGATGAACGACGCTAAACACAATAAATGGTATGGAGAAAATGTACATGATACAGATAATCTAATAAATTCGTGGTAGAAATCATATGAAATCACTACTTGGAATGTCATGCAAGCCCGAAACAATGAGGCACTTTGAGTTTTAATTTAGGGTTTCTTTAAGGCTTTGTTGTGTTGTTGGTATCAAAATGAGTTCAAAGGAAAAGGATGAAGCGAGCTAGATTTTCAAAATTCGGGCATCTTTTCAGTTTGGTTTTCTCAACAGTTCACTTCAAAGGGTTGGTAAAGTTGCTCTCAAAATATTAAAAAAAACAACAAGAAGCTGAAACCTAAATATGCAAAATTGAATGAGTTAGTGTTGGGAATTAGTTTTGGGAATGGGGTTTAAGGAACGAGTTGTGAATGAAGTGTTCTGTTGGTCTTTGAGTTCCTAACAGTCAATGATATTCTATGCGGACCAAAATTTTATGCCAAAACTAAATAAGTATTCAGTTACTTAGAGTGAGATGGTGGTACCCTAAGCGACATCTCGCGAGAAGTAACGAGAATACATAACCAATCTCATTCTAGGGAAAAGTTAGTTTTCTCTCCGAATTTGAATATCGATTCTGTAGAAAATGTAGCCTTGTCTTATAAGGATTTTGTCCCATGTACATTTACTCCATATCCCTTTATTTGTTCATTGTCTGTTAGATTGAAACACTCAAATCAATTAATTGAAGATGACTGTAAACTTCAGACATGAGCATTGGCTGCATGAACAATACTGGAAAACTGGTTCACAAAATATTTTTCCCACCCTCCCACCCAGTTTTTTTTTAGATTTCTTACACTCTTTGGAACTGAATGCTCCCCAAAATTTATGCCAAAACTAAATAAGTATTCAGTTACTTAGAGTGAGATGGTGGTTTGGATATTGTGATATTTTGTCTGATGCATGTAAATAGTTTAATTGACGGCCAATCAAATGATCTGTTACATAAACGTTGCATTAGATAAATGAATATACATTGTACTTACTATTAAACAATTCCTAAAACCTTTAAAAACCTCAAATATGACAGTCTGGAGCGTTTGTGGCCATCATTTGAAAGAGAATCTCCTATAAATTTCTTCCGTAAATGGTGGTTTGCAGTGGGAGAAGGCCCACGTAATGGTCTGTCATTGTACTTTTTGGTGGAACAGTGCAAAATGAGCAATGTTTGAAAATGACCTTGCATAAATACTTCATGTATCATTAATTAAATTTATTTGAATGATCAATAATTTTAACGGAAACGGCGATTTCAATAAAAGGGTCAAAATTTTGAGGTCAATTTTTGTTTTCGTGAAAGGACAGATTTCTTTCTATAACTTTAGTAACTGACACCCTCAAGTTTGACGTGATCCCTTTATGTACCTTGTTTTGGCTGCGCTATCGAGTACGGAGTACGACGTCTTAGGTTTACTGAATCACAGTACAAAGATAAATATCATAGATATTTGTTAATAAATAATTTTATTTTGATACAAAAAGAGTATTTGTCACAAGAATAAATACTTTCAATCTGTCTGTGTAAAACAATCCTCTCGAGATATTACTCGGGTGTAGTCTTTTGCACTGCCTGGAGTTGGGTGAGCTTGACACCTACCTAACGGGGTATTGCTCGAGTGCAGTGAATTTGGGTTCAAACTTACTGACCCTCATCACGACAATATCATCATATAAAAAAAAATCCCCGTCCATTGTTTATTTTTCTCCTGGAATATTGCTTGAGTACAGCTAGAGACCTCTGACCAATTTCGTTATTAAGTTAAATAATAAACAATGAAAGTATTTTTTCAAATCATATATATATATTAATATTTAAAAAAAAATCAGAATACATAAACTACCGAAAATAATTTAGAAAGACGATATAGATAGAAAAAATATTAACTACTCATATAGGTATGGCTTTCTTTCGTTTACCAAACGGTCTTTCCGTTTAGTATTTGATCTCTTTATTTTAGCAAATTAAACTGGAAACCGAATTCATCATTAACTTCTTGCATTAATTACAAATATAACTTATCTAAATCCTGTTCCATATCCAAATTTCAACAGGAAATTTTTGAAACCAAAAAGTTTTGAAGGAGCAATGACGGGCGTATCATGCGACTTGACTGTAAAACCTTTCTTTGTGATACTGATTGGGTACATGTGACGTTGGTGATTTTTTTCTGTAGGATATTGTTTGGGTATAAAAAAGACTTTGTCTATAAAACCCCTTTTTTCGGAATATTGCTTGGGTATATATAACTGTGGCTATACTCAGTGTTTACTCGTATTTGAACATCTTTCTCCGGGGTATTGCTTGGGTACATATAACTGTGGCTGTACTCAGTGTTTACTCGTATTTGAACTATTGCTTTGGTACAAAAATACCTCAGCTATCTTCAATGTTAATTCTAAGCACAAGTGTGAGATAAAAAAGACGTTTGCTATCTTAATTGCTTACTCCTGAATATTGTATGGGTACAAATTGTAACACTACATCTCGGATTAATGTGGGTACAAAAAGAAAACATTGTCCATTTTCATGTTTATTTAAAGTCCCTTTTCCGAGAAAGTGCTCGGATACAAAAAGACTTTGGCTATCTTAAATGTTTATTTAAAGGTGCCCCACTCGTAAAGTTTTTAATTTTGTGTCAGATTTTCGAATTTCTCGGATTTTAAAAATTTGAATGTATTGAAAATTTTTGAACTTTTTGGTTCTAAATTTGATTGAATACATCCCAAGAAGATTTTTAAAATGACTTCATGATGGTTTAAAGGACCAAATTTCCAATGCATTGCCAATGGAAAATCTAGAAGGATTCGGTTTCCCGCCAAAATTTCAAACGCTGTAACTTCAAAACGAGCACACTGACTTTTTAATATTTTTGTTCAAAATTATCATTTAACGACGTTTTAACATATTGAACCATCAATGTAAAATTCTGGACATGAGGAGTGACCAACTTTTTAAGCACATTTTCCCGTATTAGATATAACAGGACGGTTGTCATGTTCATTTTTGACATTGGTAATTAAAACACTGGTAATTAAAACAGCGGAATATTGGTTGAGTACAAAAAGACATAGTTTGGAGGATATGGCTACGGTACTAATGTTTCCTCCATTTTCATTACTTATTTAGACATCTTTTCCAGATATATCTGTTACTAAGGAAAACAATCCGGTCTAATTCCTTTATCACCCCTTTTCATGATATATGTTAATAGGAAAAAAGACTATGGCTAACTTCATTTTAAATGACATTGGTCATCTTCATCATATTTTCAGGGCTATTGATTTGTTGTCTATCTTCATTACTTATTAGATACAAAAATGGCTTTGGCTATCCGGTACACAGATTAAGGCTTTGGCTATCTTTATTGTTGATTCGGTACACAGATTAAGGCTTTGGCTATCTTTATTGTTGATTCGGTACACAGATTAAGGCTTTGGCTATCTTTATTGTTGATTCGGTACACAGTTTAAGGCTTTGTCTATCTTTATTGTTGATTCGGTCTAAGATTTAGGCTTTGGCTATCGGTACACAGATTAAGGCTTTGGCTATGTTTATTGTTGATTCGGTACACAGATTAAGATTTTGGTTATCTTTATTGTTGATTTGGTACACAGATTAAGGCTTTTGCTATCTTTATTGTTGATTCGGTACACAGATTAAGGCTTTGTCTATCTTTATTGTTGATACGGTCTAAGATTTAGCTTTTGGCTATCGGTACACAGATTAAGGCTTTGGCTATCTTTATTGTTGATTCGGTACACAGATTAAGGCTTTGTCTATCTTTATTGTTGATTCGGTCTAAGATTTAGGCTTTGGCTATCGGTACACAGATTAAGGCTTTGGCTATCTTTATTGTTGATTCGGTACACAGATTAAGACTTTGTCTATCTTTATTGTCAATTCGGTCTAAGATTCAGGCTTTGGCTATCGGTACACAGATTAAGACTTTGGTTATCTTTATTGTTGATTCGGTACACAGATTAAGGCTTCGGCTATCTTTATTGTCGGTTCGGTAAACAGATTTAGGCTTTGGCCATCTTTATTGTTGATACGGTACAAAGATAAAGGCTTCGGCTATCTTTATTGTTGATTAGGTACACCAAGGCTTTGACTATCGGGGTTAACACAAAAAATTAAATCGAAGTGTCGGTTCGGTATATCTACAAATTTATTTCCATAATGGACCTAACGTACATGATCAGAATCTGTCATCTTTTCCCTTTCTTTGAAAGTCTTCTCAATATTTTCCTGCCAAGAGATTTCCCTGTAAAATAAAAAGTCAACAAAATTAAATATATGTAAACTTGGTATAATATTATATAGAACACTTATAGTAAAACCAATTAACGCCATACCATATTTGAAAAAAATTACAGTTACAAAAAAGCATTTTTATATACTAGTAGTTAAGATGCTTTATAATTTCTTCATTGGAAAAGAACCAACCCCGAATCATTCGGCCATATAACAGTAGTAGGAAGGGTTCCCAGAGGACACCCTGGTAGTGTATTTTTTGTTAAATGAGAGTAATAACAAAATATTAACCAACAGAATTGTTTATAGGTGGTATATATTTAGTCCAACAGGTCAGGAATCCTGGGATTCGAGGCGACCGTTTCTGCCTTCAATTACACGAGAATTTCTCGTATTCCATGATGACAGCTATCCTCTGTTTTAACATGGGAAGACATTATATTCGTGGTATTTTAGCCCTCGTTAGCACTGTGGCTAAAATAAAAAGTGAGTAATATAAGAATAAGACGAACTTACAATTTCATAGTTTTGACGAGGCTGGTAATACCTTCGGAGACTTTCAGTCCATTGTAATACCCTCGGTAACTCAGTTCACCAGCAAGATAAACTAGAGCTTTCGTTGATTAGCAGCCATATATACCCCCAACCCTGAATTAATATGCTAAGTGCAAATTTAAGCGTGTGTGAACACAATACACGTATGGAGACAATGATATATACCTCCCTTTTCCCAGAAAACATACAAAGTTGAATTATCTCCCCTTTAAAATTTCGAGCAGAAGGCGGTGTACTTCAACTGTGAAATATTTCATCAAAACCCAAGAAACCGTTTAGGGAGAAATGTGCTGACAAGGTACACCCCATTTTTTCCAGAAGATATTCAAGACGGTTTATCTCCAGTTTAAAATTTCGGGCAACAACCATCTACCTTCATGCACATCTACAGGTAGTATACTATAACTGAGTATCATTTTAAGAAGACCCTCGCTGACAAGGTTCCTCCCTTTTTTCAAGAAAATATTGTATATAATATTTATTTGCAAAATTACGTCCATAGGGGCCAAGCAAATACAATGACAAAACATACAAGACATACAAACATATGTTTAAACAACAACAAATGACATGTAAGTACAGATATTTATTGAGTAACTTTGGCCAACGTGGACTTTACTTTCCCAAGTCTGTACTTTGCTTTAAAAAGTCTGCTACTGCTGACAAAAGTTGAAAATTTGGATTTAAAATTTGTTTTAGTTTATTGAGTGGCTGATCTTGAATAAAATCTGGAAACATTTTTTTTTTATATTTATTGATGAAAATAAGTCATTTCTAGCAGATTCATTCTTGGTTAAATTTAGCACAAAATGTATTTCATCATCAATTTCATTTGAACTACAGTGTTTACATATTGTTATCTCTTGGTATATTTTGATATCTTCCAATTTCTATTTCAAAATAATGGTCACAAACCCGAAATTTAGTTAAAAGCTGTCTAGTTTTAAAATTTGATATTTCTAATAAGTATTGTTCTAGTTTAATTTCTGACTTAATTTTGCCATAAATAAACAACTTGGAATTTCACAAACCACTCCCCTTCAACTGTAGTAACATTTTATCAAAATCATGGCTGCGGTTTAGGAGGACATACGCTGAAAATGTACTTTGACGGAAAGACGGACGGAACTTCGTTTGCGCGAGTATAATAACAAAATATCGAAATTTTCACTTTATCTACAGACAACCATTTCGAACAACACGTGTCTCTTCAGTAAAGATATCAAAAACATACGACTGAAAACAATCAGTTAACGTGGTGTTAGAATAGCCTATTAACTCCTCCCTCAAGTTGTATTCAATGAATTAGTCCACGTCGGGCAAGATGTGGTCTTCTTTGTACATGAAATTTAATTTCAATATGAATTTATGCGCAGATCACTAACATCTGAATATCTGGAAAATAAAATGTTTCTATAGGCCTTTTCGAAATCACATTTGATCCGCTCATCAGTTTTGGCATTTAAACACAACGAAAGAGTTCCGGTTATCAACCCAATATGACATGTGTTGATCATTTGATTACTTTTCGACACAGATATCCTGACCATTGCTTTTGATAAGATTTAAAGACTACAACAATTAGGTCATTGTTTACTGTGACACTGTACTAATTTCGCTGTAATTTTATAGTCCTTCAAGAGCAACCAAAGACCAATTTTATTGGCCATTTGGCTACAAATTCTACAGATTGACAACTTAATTGCTATTGAGAAACTGTAGAATTGGTTTAAAAAATTGATCAATTGATATTTACATTAGCAACTGTGTGTGTTAGGTGAAGAACTTTGTTTCAGTTTGATCATTTATAAACTGGATTTTTATTACTAATACAGAGGTAACTTTATGTTTTTGATTGTTTCAAACAAATTTTTAAACTGTGAAAATTTTTCTTTTCACATGTATAATCAGATTAACATTTTTAAAAACTATTTACATAAACACAATACAAAGTCTTTGCAAAATTAATTATTAAATATGAAAATAGTTCAACATGCTCAATTACCAAACTGACAAAACATTTTTTCCACAGGTGAGTATCAACTTCTCAATTTGGTAACCAATTCTACAGTTTTTTAGCAACAATTTAGTTGTCAATCTGTAGAATCGGTAGCCGAATGGCTAATACAATTGGTCTAAGCTTATGCATGAAGGACAGTAATAGATGTATTCAAGCTTTGAGATGTGTATTGTTAGTCAACTGTGTGAGTGATTACCGGAAGAGAGAATTCCTACCCAGGAAAAGATAACTACACTTTATTGAAATAGTCTGCTTCAACCAGACACTTACATGTATGCCCATTTCCAATGTAAAGAGTCTGAATGATCCAGACTATATGGAAAGGGTTATTTAATGGGTATGGTTTGAATGATAAATATATAGTTTGAGTAAATCAAATCATACAATATATGTGTCATAACGAACAAGATGTGTTTGTGAAACACTATGCCCACCAAATAAATGCTAAAATTGCAATCACAAGAAATTAAGGTTATGTAGACATCTGTACTAAGCTCCATTAGATCATTCACATACAGAATATCAAGCCTCTTGCAATTGCAATTATCGAGCTAAAAGCAAAATCTAGATTTCGACCTTTTGACCTCTGTGACCTTTGACCTGACTTTAATGAGATTTGCATAATGGTGTTCAGCTTTATATGATCAATATACTGGCCATATATGAAGGTCCTATCACATTTGGTTGGAAAAAAAATCGGAACGGAAATGTTGAAGTTTACAAATTTTCACTCAGTGACCTTGACCTTTGACCTGACTGACATTTTTTGGTGGATTTGCATTAAGGTTCATTAGATCTATTCATACATAGAATATAAAACCTCTAGCAATTGTAATTAACGAGCTATAAAAAAATCTAAATTTTGACCTCTGTGACCCTGACCTTTGACCTGACCTTAATGAAATTTGCGTATTTGTGTTCACCTTCGCATGATCAATACACATACCAAATATGAAGGTCTTATCTATCTGATTTAAAAGTTATGAGCCAGGTTAAAGTTGCGGACAGACAGACAGACATACAGACAGACAGGGCAAAAACAATATGCCCCCGATCTTAAGATCCGGGGGCATAAAAGGACAGTATTTCAGCGGATACCTACTTGAGTTTCAAACTTGATATTAGAAGGCAAAGTTGATCACGACCAAGAATGACCGACGACATCGGAAAAATTTTCATATAAATAAGCCTTTCTCTAGTTTCAAAATCTCGTTTTCCTAAAAATTTATAATAAGATAAAATATTCGAGACATAATAGAATTATACTAACGTGTTTTATCCTGTGTAGAAATGGCACCTGTGTAATCTTCGTATATATTCTCGTCTGAAAAATTAAAAAAAAACAAACACATAATTAAACAGAATATTAAAAAGACGACAATGCTGATGGACAAGTAGTCGGCCAGAGAAACACAAAACAACAATGCTTACGGACAAGTAGTCGGATGGAGAAAAACAAAACAATAATGCTTACGGACAAGTAGTCGGATGGAGAAACACAACAATAATGCTGACGGACAAGTAGTCGGATGGAGGAACACAAAATAATAATGCTTACGGACAAGTAGTCGAAGGGAGGAACACACAACAATAATGCTGACGGACAAGTAGTCGGATGGAGGAACACACAACAATAATGCTGACGGACAAGTAGTCGGATGGAGGAACAAAAAATAATAATGCTTACGGTAATGCTTACGGACAAGTAGTCGGATGGAGAAATACAAAACAAAAATACTGACGGACAAGTAGTTGGGCGGAGAAATACAAAATAATAATGCTGACGGACATGAAGTCGGATGGAAGCACACAAAACAATAATGCTAACGGACTAGTAGTCGAATGGAGAAACACAAAACAATAATGCTGACGGACATGTAGTCAGATGGAGAAACACAAAACAATAATGCTGACGGACAAGTAGTCAGGCAGAGAAACACAAAACAATAATGCTGAAGATTAAGTAGTCGGATGGAGAAACACAAAACAATAATGCTGACGGTCAAGTAGAAGGATGGAACACACAAAACAATAATGCTGACGGACAAGTAGTCGGGCAGAGAAACACAAAACAATAATGCTGACGGACAAGAAGTCGGATGGAGGAACACAAAACAATAATGCTGACGGACAAGTTGTCGGATGGCGAAACACAAAACAATAATGCTGACGGACAAGTAGGTGGATGGAGGAACACAAAGCAATAATGCTGACGAACATGTAGTCGGGCAGAGAAACACAAAACAATAATGCTGACGGACTAGTAATCGGATGGAGAAACACAAAACAATAATGCTGACGGTCAAGTAGTAGTACGGAGAAAAACAAAACAATAGTGCTGACGGTCAAGTAGTAGGATGGAGAAACACAAAACAATAATGCTGACGGTCAAGTAGTAGGATGGAGAAACACAAAACAATAATGCTGACGGACAAGTTGTCGGGCAGAGAAACACAAAACAATAATGCTTACGTACAAGTAGTCGGATGGAGAAAAACAAAACAAAAAAATAATGCTGACCGACAAGTAGCTGGATGAAGATACACAATACAATAATGCTGACGGGCAAGTAGTCGGATGGAGAAACACAAAACAATAATGCTGACGGACAAGTAGTCGGATGGAGAAACACAAAACAATAATGCTTACGTACAAGTAGTCGGATGGAGAAAAACAAAACAATAATGCTGACGGACAAGTAGTTGGATGGAGATACACAATACAATAATGCTGACGGGCAAGCAGTCGGTCAGAGAAACACAAAACAATAATGCTTACGGACATGTACTCGGATGGAGAAAAACAAAACAATAATGCTGACGGACAAGTAGTTGGATGGAGATACACATTACAATAATGCTGACGGACAAGTAGTCGGGAAGAGTAACACAAAACAATAATGCTGACGGACAAGAAGTCGGATGGAGGAGCACAAAGCAATAATGCTGACGGACAAGTAGTTGGATGGAGATAAACAAAGCCATTATGTTGATGGACAAGTAATCGGGCAGAGAAACACAAAGCAATAATGCTGACGGACAAGTAGTCGGGCAGAGAAACACAAAACAATAATGCTGACAGACAAGAAGTCGGATGGAGGAACGCAAAACAATAATGCTGACGGACAAGTTGTCGGATGGCGAAACACAAAACAATAATGCCGACGGACAAGTAGGCGGATGGAGGAACACAAAGCAATAATGCTGACGAACATGTAGTCGGGCAGAGAAACACAAAACAATAATGCTGACGGACTAGTAATATGATGGAGAAACACAAAACAATAATGCTGACGGTCAAGTAGTAGTACGGAGAAAAACAAAACAATAATGCTGACGGTCAAGTAGTAGGATGGAGAAACACAAAACAATAATGCTGACGGACAAGTTGTCGGGCAGAGAAACACAAAACAATAATGCTTACGTACAAGTAGTCGGATGGAGAAAAACAAAACAAAAAAATAATGCTGACCGACAAGTAGCTGGATGGAGATACACAATACAATAATGCTGACGGACAAGTAGTCGGATGGAGAAACACAAAATAATAATGCTGACGGACAAGTAGTCGGATGGAGAAACACAAAACAATAATGCTTACGTACAAGTTGTCGGATGGAGAAAAACAAAACAATAATGCTGACGGACAAGTAGTTGGATGGAGATACACAATACAATAATGCTGACGGACAAGCAGTCGGTCAGAGAAACACAAAACAATAATGCTTACGGACATGTACTCGGATGGAGAAAAACAAAACAATAATGCTGACGGACAAGTAGTTGGATGGAGATACACATTACAATAATGCTGACGGACAAGTAGTCGGGAAGAGTAACACAAAACAATAATGCTGACGGACAAGTAGTCGGATGGAGAAACACAAAACAATAATGCTGACGGACAAGTAGTCGGACGGAAAAACACAAAACAATAATGCCTACGGACAAGAAGAAGGGTGGAGAAACACAAAACAATAATGCTGACGGACAATAATTCAGATGGAGACGCAAAACAATAATGCTGACGGACAGGTAGTCGGATGGAGAAACACAAAACAATAATGCTGACGGACAAGTAGTGGGGCAGAGAAACACAAAACAATAATGCTGACAGACAAGTAGTCGGACGGAGAAACACAAAACAATAATGCCTATGGACAAGAAGAAGGGTGGAGAAACACAAAACAATAATGCTGACGGACAAGTAGTCGGATGGAGAAACATAAAACAATAATGCTGACGGACAAGTAGTCGGTTGGCGAAACACAAAACAATAATGCCGACGGACAAGTAGTCGAATCGAGACACAAAACAATAATGCTGACGGACAAGTAGTCGGATGGAGAAATGCAAAACAATAATGCTGACGGACAAGTAGTCGGATGGAGGCACACAAAACAATAATGCTGACGGACAACTAGCCGGTTGGAGAAATTATACAATAGTTATTAAAAAAAAATGATCATTATCGTGAATTAAAGACTTCCCGCGGGAAAGAGGTATTGACTGAGATGGTGATAATGACCGAGCCGAAAGCGAGATCATTATCTGCACCGAAGTCAATACCAATGTCCCAAGGGCAGTCAAAATTTCACGACAATGACCACTTTTTCATTAACTATTATTTTTATTTCATGAGGGGATCCTATATATAAAAAAATGGATTGGTATACTTTCAAAAGGGAAAATGAGCATTATATGATAATGACGAAGTAAGCATGGCTACCAGAACTTTTAGCCACGCCCATCCGGTCGCTATCATGTAAGGATCTGATAATGACCGGTTTTGTGGTCCGATTTCGATAATGGCATTGACTGATAGAAATTTTATCTTAGAATACAAAAATAACACATGACCGTCTTTATCCAATCGGAAAACGGAATTTTTTACCGATATGAAATAACACAAAATAATGCTGTCAGACAAGTAGAGGGCGGAGAAACACAAAACAATAATGGAGGAAAAAGAAAATGATTACAGTTTACCGGTCAACAATGACATGGTTGGAAACGCAAATGAGAAGTTGGATGGAGAAACATTGACTATAATTACGAATTAGGCATTTGCAAACAGAGACAGCAGTAAAATGTATGGCACGTCGTTCTCGTCAAAATTACCGGGAAAGTGCGCATAAAACTGAGTGTGTTCAATTTATTTCTGGGCGTGTAAAAGTAATTCTGAGTGTGTAAAAATAATTTCTCGGTGCATATTTTTATTTCTCTGTGCATTTTGAAAAAAATCACAGTATGTGATTAAAATATCTCGATGTGTAATTTTACACAAATGTCTTTCCAGATAGTTTTGACGAGAACGGCGTGCCATAGTAATGTCCTAGACCTCGGATAGAGAATGACGAATTGGCAGAAATAAAGACAATGATAACGGACCAGCAGGAACAAAGAAAATGATAACGGACCAGCAGAAACAAAGACAATGATAACGGACCAGCAGGAACAGAGACAATGATCACAAACTATCAGGCAGGAACAAAGACAATGATAACGGACCAGCAGGGTCAAAGACAATGATAACGGACCAGCAGGAACAAAGACAATGATCACAAACTATCAGGCAGGAACAAAGACAATGATAACGGACCAGCAAGAACAAAGACAATGATAACGGACCAGCAGAAACAAAGACAATGACAACGAACCAGCAGGAAAAGTGACAATGATAACAGACCAGCAGAAACAGAGACAATGATAACGGACCAGCAGAAACAAAGACAATGATAACATACCAACAGAAACAAAGACAATGATAACGGACCACCAGAAACAAAGACAATGATAACGGACCAGCAAAAACAAAGACAATAATAACAGACCAGCAGGAACAAAGACAATGATAACGGACCAGCAGGAACAAAGACAATGGTAACGGACCAGCAGAAACAAAGACAATGATAACGGACCAGCAGAAACAAAGACAATGATAACAGACAGGCAGGAACAAAGACAATGATAACGGACCAGCAGAAACAAAGACAATGACAACTGACCAGCAGAAACAAAGAGAATGACAACGGACCAGCAGAAACGAAGACAATGATAGCGGACCAGCAGGAACAAAGACAATGATAACAGACCAGCAGAAACAAAGACAATGATAACGGACCAGCAGAAACAGAGACAATGATAACAGACCAGCAGAAACAAAGACAATGATAACGGACCAGCAGGAACA
>MJUU01057549.1:3864-22083 GCA_002080025.1 Modiolus philippinarum | reverse complement strand
GACCAGCAGGAACAAAGACAATGATAACAGACCAACAGAAACAAAGACAATGACAACGGACCAGCAGAAACAAAGACAATGATAACGGACCAGCAGGAACAAAGACAATGATAACGGACCCGCAGAAATAAAGACAATGATAACGGACCAGCAGAAATAAAGACAATGATAACGGACCCGCAGAAACAAAGACAATGATAACGGACCAGCAGAAACAAAGACAATGATAACGGACTAGCAGGAACAAAGACAATGACAACGGACCAGCAGGAACAGAGACAATGATAACGGACCAGCAGGAACAAAGACAATAATAACGGACCAGCAGAAACAAAGACAATGATAACGGACCAGCAGGAACAAAGACAATGATCACGGACCAGCAGAAACAAAGACAATGTTTACAATTCATCAGAAACAAAGACAATGATTACAATTTATCAGAAACAAAGACAATGATTACTAACTAGAGAAACAAAGTTAAGACAATGATTATGAAGTAGCAGAAATAAATAACAATAAATACGGACTTGCAGAAACAAAGATAAGCGTTACTATTTGGCAAAAACAAAGACAATGAGAACGAACCAGCAGAACAAACGAAAATGAATGGTTGGCAAAACAGACAATCAGTCAGATAGAGGAACAAAGAAAATGAGATGGAGGAACAAAGAAAATAAGATAGAGGAACAAAGAAAATGATTACAGACTAGTAGAAACAAAGAAAATTATTACTGAGTAGTAGAAACAAAGAAAATGATTACTGACTAGTAGAAACAAAGAAAATGATTACTGACTAGTAGAAACAAAGAAAATGATTACTGACTAGTACAAACAAAGAAAATGATTACTGAGTAGTAGAAGCAAAGAAAATGATTACAGACTAGTAGAAATAACGAAAATGATTACTGACTAGTACAAACAAAGAAAATGATTAATGACTAGTAGAAACAAAGAAAAATGATTACTGACTAGAAGAAGCGAAGAAAATGATTACTGATTAGTAGAAACAAAGAAAATGATTACGGATTAACTAAAGCGAAGGAAATGATTACTAACTAGTAAGCTTAAATATATATTGTTTCGAAATAATTTAGAAAAATTATTTTTAGTCTATATACGTCCGCTGTTTGAATACGCATCAGAATTGTGGGACAACTGTGGTATTGTAAATGCAAATAAATTAGAAAATTTGCATTTGGAAGCTGCACTTTTAATAACAGGTTTACCTGTTTTTACCAAATCAGATTTAGTTTACAAAGAAATAGGTTGAGAAAAATTAAGTGCTAGAAGGGAACGGTAAAAAATTACAACTATTTCATTCGATTTACAATAAGTTTGAATGTACTGATGCCACCGAGTATTCAGTCAACTACTGCGTATCCTCTGCGGAACGGTAACGATATCATCATTCCCTTTTGTAGATTATCTTTAACTAGCGAATCATTTTTCCCGTCAACTATTCGGCAATGGAACAGTATAGACTTGAAGATTAGGAATATTACGAGTAAATCTAAATTTAAAACTCATTTAAAAAATACATATGCTATATTAACTGTACCAAAACATTTCTCGATAGGTCCCAGGAAATTGAATATAATATTAACTCAGTTGCGATGTACGGCATCCTTTTTAAAAGGTGATCTCCATAAAGTAAATATTATCCAAAATGCCTCATGTCGATGTGGCCATCCATACGAGTCCGCATCCCATTATTTTCTTGAATGTCCTCTTTATTTTGAGGCAAGAGAAGTATTAAAAAATGATCTAAACTGGGTACACTTCTCATTGGTTTAAGTGATCAGTTTACGTTTGATCAATATGAAATTGTTTTACACAATGTCTAAAGTATATTAAGAAACCTGAACGTTTCCTTATTGTCTAAGTATCCACAGAACTATCCACACACGCACCACCACACAATCATTCTCTTTTTTTTTCTTTTTGTTTCTATGTGTTCATTTTATTTTATAAAGCTTGTTTATTATTGTAATGTGACACTAGTAATTTAGTTAGCACGTCATAATATTGTAAATAATTGTAAACCGGAGAAGACTTCATAAGTATGTCTTACTTGTGTCTTATCCATTTTGTTATATTTACAAATAAACTAAGTTTAAACTAAACTAGTAGAAACAAAGAAAATGATTACGTATTAACTATTTGCGAGGAAAATGATTACTGACCAGTAGAAACAAAGAAAATGATTACGGATTAACTGAAGCAAAGAAAGTGATTACTGACTAGAAGAAACAAAGACAATGATTTCTGACTTGCAGAACCAAAGACCATGATTAACGATTAGCAGTTCGATGGGGGAACAAAGAAAATGATTACGGATTAACAGAAAAGAAGAAAATGATTACTGACTAGAACAAACAGAGACAATGATTACTGACTAGCAGAAACGAAGACATGAACCTTACGTATCGCCAAAAACAAAGACAGTGATTACGGACTAGCAGAAACGAAGAATTACTTGTTGGTGTGTCACAGACAAGAATAACGGATAAGTATTTGTACCGAAGAACAAATGTAATGATTACGGGTTAGTAATCCGAGGCGCAGCAACCAGCAATATAAAAAAATTAAAAATAGAAAACGAAATTAAATAAAAGGCTTTTCGGAGTTTTGTACTGTAGGACTAACTAATATGGCATAGGCAAAGCTCGTTGTTTAAGGCCTCATGTTGCCTTCAAGATGAAGAACAACTATAAAAGCGCTGTAACGTTGCTTTGCTTTATCGTGTCTTGATAGAGACTTTGTCCTATGTACATTAACTCCATATCCTTTTATTGTTATTGCAGTATGGTATTGTGAAAATATTCTCACCGTTATAACAACAGTCACCATCGTAGGTAAAATTCGATACACCAGGAATGTCGGCCTCGCTTTGAAATGATGAGTTTCTCCGGATATCTGTCGTTTTTACTGACGGCTCTGCGACTTCGTTCAAGTGAGAGGTGGACCATGTCATCTTCATTGATAGCTTAGATAGTCTGTTTCGTACACCATCTTTCATTCTAAAATAAAGGATACTGAATTATTTGATTAATATGACCTGAGATATTGCGTATATAGAGGGTTTTTTTAGTCCTGCAAGTGATCGATACTATCAAATGTCCGAAATTGTCGAATGCAATTTCAGGAAAATCTTGAGAAATGATTCGACAGACTACACGAGATCAAAACATATTGCAATGCAATATCTGTTAATTACTCACTTGTGCCCCTTAATTCGTTTTTGTCTTAGGCTTCGATAAATTAGTTATTCGATATTTCGGTCGTTTCCCTCGCTCGCCAAACGGAATTAGGAAATGAATATGATGTTTCTTCCGTTCGACTGTCACAAAGATGTCATAGATGGATAATCTTCTGGGATGCTTCTTTGATAATTCTTGAGTTTGGTATTGAAAGGTCTTGGGGGCTTGTCCTAAATTTGATACACAATAGACTAAGAATGTCCTTGATAAAGTGGAGTTTTCTATGTATCGTGTGCGTTTTTGTCACATGTACATTCACTCCATATCCTTTCATTTTTTTCTACTATAGCAAGTATAGAGAAATGGCTGTTCGTCGGCATATACTGTTGGATAAACAAAAGGTTATTATGTCCTTGGAAAAAAACAAATTTGTTCCTGTGAAAAATAAGTCACCATAAAAAAAATCAACGCATAGGGGACTCAGATTTAGCTTTGCCTAAAAGTCCAGACCCGAAATATTACTTAAATTTCATTCTGAATTTGAAATAATTAGGTTGGTCATGGTAAAACAGTACTCAAATTATTTGACATGGTTTAGGGGCGGGGCACGAGGTCTTGGTATAACAGTACTCATAATACAAACTCTGTGGAAATTCTATTACATGCACGGCACGCCCGTAATAATGCTTTTCCGCGAGACGTTCCTTGGAGAGTCACAATAATTCCTATAAAATAGAGTACCTTCCCCTACATTTCATCTATAAGTGACCCAGATCTGCAAACCACGCCCAATCATGTCAAAATATTTTGATAATACTAGGAAAATTAAGGCTTAGAAATGAGATATCCTTGGATAAGGATTCCCATAAAAAGAGCATCTTGACCCACATTTCATACACGAGTGACTAAGATTAAAGTAATTGTACGGGTACACCACGCCCGATCATGTCAGTTTGACAAATCCAAGGAGGATGAGCCAGCCATGGATAGTCTTAAGGGATTCCGATAAAAATAGACAAGCTTGACCTACATTTCATTTATTAGTAATTCAGTACAGATCATGTGTGCATGTGTGACCAAAATGTTCAAGTTTGTATTAAAGTCCAGACTTGAACTTATAGAGGAACGATATTTTGTTAGCAGATGTACTTCAGATATTCACGAGGTTTTCTTATTTATAAAAATAGGTCATATTTACCTACATTTTATAGATGAGTGACCTAGGTGAAAGTTTTGTGTTTTGGAATACATCACCAATGAAGTATGGCAAGTGGATGATGTATCAGATATCTGTAGTCAGAAGTTGTCTAATTTTAATAGAAAATAAACACATTGGCAGGGGAATTAACTTTCGATTCCTTCTACCCCTCCTTGTTATATTAGCTAATAAAAGTTGTTAAAGGCGTGTATCATCCCGGCATCTACAGGAAGAGTTTTAACTTTGCTTCAACCTCTTGTCAAAGTAATTAATATTGAAAGTTTGTGTGAAAAATTGAATTACATTTATATCAAAGTAAAAACATAAGCAAAACGTAGGAAAAATAGGGACAGAATCTGGTAATCCGACGGACAGAATCTGGTAATCCGACATCTTCGCTAGCCAAGGGTAACGATTCACTCCTCTCATCTTCAGAGGAGTGAATCGTAACCCTTGGCTAGCGAAGTTGGTAATCCGATAGATGTCTGCATAATTCTACAAAGCCATGTTTACGGATGTTTAACAATTGTGTATAAAGAAAAAATATTTCATTAGAAAATACAAACAAAGATATCTCAGCGATATCTAATAAAGTTTTATATAAAATTCTAATAGGTAAAAAATTTGAAAAGCCGATAGGATTAGGAAAATGGGTTCGTATATTAAATATTTCCGATTTATGTTTAGAGATAATTTATATGTGTTTATTTTAGATACTTGCAAGAAAACAAATTAAAAATGTTTAGATGGAAATTAATACAATATATTATTCCAACAAAAAAAAACTTTTATTACAATGGAAAATTTCAAACAATGCTTCCTGCAACTATTGTGGAAGTGAAGAAGATTACATGCATTATTTTATATCATGTCCTTATTTGGAAAACTTCTGGTCAAAAATAAAAAATATCTTCTTGATGAGTAAAATATCTCTCAAGATAGAGTTAAACTTACAAGATTTGGGGTAAAGAATATTTTTGGTTCAACTATATTTTAACGATTATTAGTTTCTCTCTATATAAATCTTATTATATTTCAGAACAACGTACAAAATACGTTGATCTATTAAAAATATTTATTCAAGAATTTAATTTAAGAGTAGAACTTGGGAATTGTAATAGAAAATTAGCGTTGATAAAACAATATATTAATAATATGTGATTTGAATGTTGATATTTTTAGTTATGTGATACGAATGTTTATTTTCACAACTAACTACAACCCTGGGTAGTTAGTGGAGTGTAACAGGGAGCATTAAGGGTAGCTTAGGCTCTTAATGATAATTGTAACAAGCGAGATATTATTTGTTGTTAAAAAAAACAATGGTGTATGCATCCTTTTTATTAAATGATGACGTCAAACTTGATCTGTATTAGAACTGTAGCTTTATATTTCCGTCCTTAAATTCTTAAATACACAGTTAAACAGTTCATCTGATAAATTCTATACAGGATAGAAAAGCATCGATAGCAAACTAAAGGGCTACGTCGAGCGCAGCATGATACGACTGCAGCATGTCGACAACTGAAATTTGAGCAAGTGCAATTTAAAATGAATTTTGACAAAATAACGAGCTTGATACAGTAATTTGACGGACACGGACATAAACTAGGGAAAATAAAAATCAGCACTTTTGATCCCTTGTTGATCACGGTTGAAAACCAACTTTAAGCTTACATTAAGGGGAATCCAAAGTAAAAATCCAATTGAAATCCAATCGAAATAAATATTATAGGTTATTTGAACTACTGCAATTTTGGTCCTGTTTGGCTCCTTATTGCTCAGATGCGTCAAATATGTCAAATACTACTAAACCTAATGTTAAAAGGAATCCAAAGAAAAATACCATCAAAATCAATGAAAAATAAAGATTTCAAATATTTATAAAAATTGCAATTTTGGCCCTTTTGAGATTGGAAACGGTAAGAGCTACAACTAATGTTTTGGTAAACTAAGAGGAATACAAAGAAAAAAATCTCATCGAAATCCGATGAAAAATAAAAGTTTGGATAATCTGCATGTTTGCAATTTTGGCCCCGTTTGGTCCCTCATAGCTCGGAATGGAAACAAGTTATCAAAATTCTGAAGGTGCAACGCTATAATAATTTTTCACAAGGAATCAATTGCAAAAACCTGCATCAAAATCAGACTAAAAATTTGTTGTTGAAATTCGCCCCTTTTGGGCCCATTTATCTCGTGAAAGGAACATGCGACGTTAAATTCGTTGACATTTTACAAATTGGAATTTCCTAAGCATCACACTGAAAGAAATCCCATCAAAATCCGATAAATAATAAAGATTCTAAAGCAACACGTGTGAAAACACCCAATTTAAACCTTTTTGGCCCCTTTTTTAAAACGGGTGGAGTCACAATAACTAAAACTGATTCAAGACTTCCTTGCATGCCAAAAAAGATTGTGTTAAAATTTCATAAAGACTGATCGACTGAAATAAAAGTTATCGGTTATTGACCAAAAACAAAAGTGTCTACAGACGACGACGACAACAGCAACCTACCATTATACGACCGCAAAAATTCTGATAGCATTTCGACGTGCAGTATAGCAACCAGTAGCATAGGTCTAATAGCATATCAACCAGTAATAAGGGTCTGATAGCATACCACGGAACCAGTAGCATGGGTCTAATAGCACACTGACCAGTGGCATTGGTATAATAGCATACCGTACAGCAGTATGGGTGTAATAGCGTACCAACCAGTAGCATGGTTCTGAAAGCAAACCGATCGGCGAGTATAATGGGTCTGATAGCATACCAACCAGTAGCATTGGTCTGATAGCATACCGACCAGTAGCTTGGGTTTGATAGCATAGCATCCAGTACCACGGCTCTGATAACATACCGACCAGTAGAATGGGTCTGATAGCATACTGATCGGTAGCATCTATAGGTTTGATAGCATACCGACCTGTATCATGGGTCTGATAGCATACCGAACTGTAGCATGGGTATGATAGCATACCGAACTGTAGCATGGGTCTGATAGCATACCGACTAGTAGCATGGATTTGATAGCATACCGACCTGAAGCATGGGTCTAATAAGATACTGACCAGTAGCATTATGTTTTATGTCCAATCAACTTTGATCAGTGTGGAAGGAGCAAATGTATTATGATGAATGAATGTGTATGTTATTTTGATTGTATATGCCCGTCATTGGCCCTTGTGCCGCTTTTAGCTGATCTTTTCCTTTACTCTTACGAGGCCAAGTTTTTACATGGGCTTATTTAAAGAAAACAAAAACATTTAGCCCAGTCCTTTAATTTCAGCTTCCGCTACATAGACGATGTACTTTCTCTTAATAATCCTAAATTTAAGGAGTATTTACATCAGATCTATCCAAATGAACTTGAAATTAAATAAACAACTGAAACACCTACTTCAGCTTCGTACCTAGATCTTTTATTGTATATTGACGAAGATGGACGTTTGAAATCTAAGCTATATGACAAGCGTGATGATTTTAATTTCCCAATTGTGAACTTTCCCTCTCTAAGCAGCAATATACCTACCTCTCAAGCCTGTGGAGTGTACATTTCACAGTGATTTTTTAATCAGAGCAAAAACACTGTCCCAAAAGCTACTTAGTCAGGGATTTGTTCAACCTATGTTAATTTCATCCATCAAAAAATTCTATGGCCATCACCATAACATCATTGAAAGATATGACGTGTCAGTATCCCAAATGAAAGTGGACATTTTCAGCTAGATTCACGTCTTCCCGGATTTGAGTACCGACTTTGACATTTTCCCGGCTTGAATCACTCACAGTGTGACGGGTGCTGTTAACAGAGCAGGACATGCTTACCCTCCCGGAGCACCTGATGTCACTCTCAGTTTCACTGGAGTTCACAATGTGAGTGCCTTTGTTTTCAATGTTGTATGTTGTAATTTCTGTGCTTTGTATCTGTCTAACGTCATTGTTTTTTGTGTCTAACGTCATTGTTTTCTTTGTTCTCGTTTTGGCCGTGTCTTTGGACTTCAATTTTTGTAAATTTCACTCCTTTTTTCCTTCGGCATTCTACTGCCGTTGTTTTGATTAGGTCAATAAAAATTATCTATCTTATCTTATCTTATTGGTCTAACAGCATACCGACCATTAACATGGATTTTATAGCATACCGACCTGTCACCAGTAGCATGGGTCCAATAGCATACCTACCAGTAGCGTAGGTCTGACAGTTTACCGACCAGTAGCATGGGTCTAATAGCATACCGACCCCGGGGTACCGACCCGACTAGTAGTATGGGCCTTTTAGCATACCAACCATTGGCATAAGTCTGATAGAATACCGACAAGAACCATGGTCCTGATTGCATACCGACTAGTGGCATGGGTCTGGTAGCATAACGACGAGTAACATGGGTCTGAAACATACCAACCAGTACCATAGGTCTGATAGCATAATTTCCAGTAGCATGGGTCTGATAGCATACCATTCAGCAGCATGAGTCCGATAGCAAACCGACTAGTAGCATGGTTCTGATAGCATACCGACCAGTACCATGGGTTAATAGCATACCAAACAGTAGCATGGGTCTAATGGCATACCTACCACTAACATAGGTCTGACAGCATTACAACGAGTAACACGAGTCTGAAACATACCGACCAGTACCATGGGTCTGATAGCTTACCAACCACCTGAATGGCTCTGATAGCATACCGAATAGTAGCATTGGTCTATTAGCATACCGACCAGTAGCTTTGGTCTGATAGAATACCCACCAGTAGCCTGGGTCTGATAGCATACCATCCAACAGCATGAGAATGATAGCTTACCGACTTGCAGCATGGGTCTAATAGCATACCGACCAACAGCATACCAAACCGTAGCATTGGTCTTATAGCATACAAACCAGTATCATGGGTCTGTTAGCATATTTACCAGTAGCATGGGTCAAATAGCATACCGACATACCGACCAGTAGCTTTGGTTTGATAGTATACCGACCAGTAGGATGGGTCTGATAGCATACCGACCTGAAGCAACACACATATCCTTGAGCACCGTCCCTTAGTGTCTTTTGTAGAGTTACAACTTGTTGATATTATTATTTATGATGCGTGCGTATGTACTTACAAATATTAAAAAAAAAATCTGATAATGTGTTTATATACCACCTCCCTCGTCTGGGTTACAGGCATACATATATAAAAATTTAAGGAAATAGGGTAAATGTCAATGAGACAACATCCCATATCCAGGTTAAAACGACCAAAAACAAAACATCTAGGGGTCACCATATGGTCTTCAACACAGTGAGGGACCTCACACCATATAGTAAGCCCTAAATGGCCCCGAAAAGGTAAAAAAGTGAATAAATCAATGGAAACAAACCACATCAAATAACCCAAATATCGAGAAACTTTCATTAGAAGATAAGGACAAGCCAATGACCAACACATTCCTGACTTGGGACAGACGCAAAAATTGCGGTGGGGTTAAACTCGTTTTCTTGGACCCAAACTCCCCCCTATGTGCGGTGAATGGCTAAAAATAAATACACAAAAAGACTCACAGTAAAAATCAATCTAGAAAAAAGTCCAACTTATCAAGACGAGTACCCTTACAATGAAGTACATAAAACATGAAGACAATACACACAGGTACTGTCCGGACAAATGCTCGCAGTTACTGACAGCTAGCTAAGGACATAATTTCCGTTGACTATGATATCAAGCCTTCTTACATTTATTAACTTGTTGTTACATTAATTTTGTTGTATTGTTGTGTCTGAATTATGAACGTTATATTTGTAGTTGCCCCTTGAGGGACCTTGATTGGAATAAATGTATCTTCTATCTTATCTTGTAGCATGGGTCTGATAGTATGCAGACAAGAAGCATGCGTCTGATAGCATACCGACCAGCATAATCGGTATAATACCATACCACAAGACCAGTAGAACGGATCTGTATCATGCGACCGACCAGTAGCATGGGTCTGACAGCATACCGACCAGTAGCATAGGTTTGATAGCATACTGACCAGTACCATGGTCTGATAGCTTACCAACCAGTAGCAAGGTCTGATAGCATAACAACTAGTGGCGTGGGTCTGATAGCATAAACATCAGTAGCATGGATCTGTTAGCGTAACGACCAGGTGCATGAGTGTCAATCTGATAACATACCGACCTGTTGCAATGGTCTGATTGCCTAAAAAAACGACCAGTAGTGTGGCTCTGATAACATACTGACCAGTAGCATTGGTCTGAGAGCATACAGAACAACCAGTAGTATGGGTCTGATAACATACCAATCAATAGCATGGGTCTGATAGAATATCAAGCAGGGGCATGGGTCTGATTGCATACTGACCAGTAGCATGGGTCTGATAGCATCCTAAACGACCAGTAGAATGGGTCTGATAGCATACCAACCAGTAGCATGGTTCGGAAAGCATACCGATCAGAAGCATGGGTCTGAAAGCATACCAACAAGTAGCATGGGTCTGATAGAATATCAAGCAGGAGCATGGGTCTGATTGCATACTGACCAGTAGCATGGGTCTGATAGCATCCTAAACGACCTGGCAGTAGAATGGGTCTGATAGCATACAAACCAGTAGCATGGTTCGGAAAGCATACCGACCAGAAGCATGGGTCTGAAAGCATACCAACAAGTAGCATGGGTCTGATAGCATACCGACTAGTAGCATGGATCTGATAGCCTAATAACGACCAGTAATATGGGTCTGATAGCATACCGACCAGGAGAATGGGTCCGATAGCATACCAACAAGTAACATGGGTCTGATAGCATACCAATCATAGCCTCGGTCTGATAGCATACCAATCAGTAGCATGGTTCGGAAAGCATACCAACCATTGGCATGGGTCTGAAAGCATACCAACCAGTAGCATGGGTCTGAAAGCATATCAACCACTAGCAGAGGTCTGACAGCAGACCAACCAGTAGCATGGGTCTGATAGCATACCAACTAGTAGCATGGGTCTAATAGACCGACCAGTAGCACGGATCTGATAGCATACCGACCATAGCAACGTTCAGAAAGCATACCAACGTAGTAGCATGGGTCTAATAGCTTTCCAAAGGGTAACATGGATTTAATAGCATACCAACCAGTAGCATGGGTCTGATAGCATATCGACCTGTAGCATGGTCTTGATACGATTGGCCAGAAGCATAGGTCTGATAACATACCAGCCAGCAGTATTGGTCTGAATAGCATACCGACCTGTAGCATGGGTTCGATAGCATACCGACCAGTAGCATGGGTCTGATAGCATAGTGACCAGGAGAATGGGTCAGATTTCATAGTTTGTTTTGTTTTTTTTTGTCCCGGGGTGAACGCTAATTCCACTAGTTTATGTTGAGAAAGCCGGAGTAACCGGAGAGAGCCATCGGCCATAGCAGAGATTGTGTTAAGCGATAAATCAGTGACAGATTACTGATATATCCAATAAAGATGATGACCTCCCGTTATAGCCCCATGGTAGAATGCTATTAGTTCATAAATCCATTTGGATTTTATATACCCTTTCAGAGTCAAAGATGGCAAACTCCATTTTAGACAAAAATATGAAAAAAACACCTTCGTTTTTGTCCGAACCCACCTCCATCCAATATATATAGTGAATAACAAAATACCGAGGTTAATGTGAGTCTCCCGAGTGAACCCCAGGAACTTTCCACGTCTGAAGCATTCCCGAGTCAGGGAACCTAACGTCTCACAGTCCGACACTTCAAAAAATATGACAGAAAAAGTGCTTGTAAAGGACTTATTTTGTGACATTATTTGAGTAAATATGAAAGATACAAATCTTATTGATGTTTTGATATATGACTACATTATACTTGGTCACATATTTTACCTATGACAAAAGAATTTACCTGTCCACAAAGTTTGTAGTCCCCTGGGCAACATTTACATGTTCAGGTTTACACTGGTAATCCTCGTAAGCTTGGTCGTTGAATTTTAGTAATTCATTGTATGTATCTCTTGTTATTTTTTCTGGACCAGTTGACAGCCATTTCTTCCGTCGGGGAAGAATAAAATAACTTGGCGGGAAATGTAATCGCTCTCTAAGATGAAGTGTAAGATCATGACGCAAAGGAACCATTAAACAGACATCAATTTTTGCGTCTAGACATGATGTTTTGGTTTCTGAATTTCGAGGTATTGTGGAGATAAGAACAAAAGGATCGGAAACATAATGTTCCAAACAAATCATTTGATCGAAGGGTATAAAATTGTCTTCACCTAAGGATAAAATATCCAATGGCAGTTCATCACGATTCTGGAGAACATTGGCAATATCAAAGCCATCATCGTCTTCAATTTCCTGTAAACTTACTTCCAGATCTGTGGGGAGTTTGATAGTCGTTCGTTCTCCATAGTCGTCCAATATTTCCCATTGCACAAATAAACAATCGCCATACAATTTCTTGCCATATCGAATCTTGAAGTTTTGTACGTTAAAATTGGTACATTTAAGGATATTTCCACACTTTAAACAAAAGGGTTCGGGAACATCTGACGCCACTTCTTCTGACACTTTTAATTTGATTTTTTCCCTTGTTTCTAAAACATCTTGTATAGAATTAAAACGTCTACTGCATTTCTTGAACTTGCCTTTAACGTCACTACCTAGACTATATAAGTCACATATTGTACTACCTAATATTCTATCCACATTTCTATCCACACGGTGTACTATAACTTCTGTACCGGGGGATATGTGCTTCCTGAAATGAGGGATTGTATGGTTATAACTGGAGACTCTAGCAATCACAGGAAGATCTAACTCAAATGTTTCTACAAAATCACGGATGGACAGATCTCTGGTTGGAGGTAAATAATCGTGGACCTGTTCCATTACATCTAAATCTTCATCCAACGGAATTTTCCACTTTACTTGGTGATTATCGTTAGGGGATATTATAACATAAAAATTAGGTTTGTGCATAGTAATTAAACCTTTATAAGTAAGAGGTAAACCTGTCAACTTTGTAAATATATCTCCATTATTTCCAATATTTGTATAGAATGTCTTCTCATTTTCATTCACTGCAATTAATTTGATATTTTCATTTGAAAATTTCAATTTTCTGTCAGTTCCACCAAACGAAACTATTTCCTGTAAAGTAAGAGAATCTGGTTCATCAAGCACTGTGAAATCTCCCCTACATGTAGTGGGTAAAGTTAAAATATGCCCAGATTCATCCTCACATTCAAGATAAACTTGTCTATCACTTGGATTTTGAGATTTTCGTACAAATTTGAATCGTTCACCTTTCTTAAATATCTGCGGTAGATACGGATCTTCTCGCCCATAATTGGCTTGAAAACGAGTTGGCCACACTTCTAGAAGTTCACCGACCGTTGTATATATCCTATCAAAAGTTTGCCCTGATCTATGAATGATATTAAATTTAATCTGACTGTCTGGAGGAACTTTCACTTCGTGTCTGACACCTGTATCTGTGTCAAAATACGACAAACGTATCCATTCAACCGCTAAAGTATGCAAATACAATGTGTCACCGGCACGTAGGGCGGTATGAGAGTTACTGTATAACCCTCGTCCCCCTACAACTTTAAATATCCGTGGTGGTACATAACACTCTACAAAGTCTTTCAACTTAAACACTCTATTGTGTGTACATTGTTCTTTATCCGCCATTTTCTATTCTACCTGGATGATAATATTAAATATTTGAGATATCATGTTTGTCAAGGTAAATGTTACCTGTCAGCTGTACCACATTAGAATTACCTCCCCTGTCAAAAAATCCAAATTATGAATGTGACAATTCGGAGTGATTTGAAAATTTATATGAAAGGAATTTGCTGGCAAGACAAATATACGTATTCTATTATCAATGTTTGTTACATTAATGAAACTGATCACTTTCACATGTTGGATGTTATTTTCATAGATGTAGCTAATTTTTTGTATCCTTGACAACACTACTTCAATAATTAGGATGTACTTGTGAAGCAATTATTTCAACATTCGTTAACAGGTTGGATGCAAGGATACATCTTCACAAACAATTTTTACATGATTTTTTGTATACTTTTGTAGTTTGTCATCACCGTAATGTAAACGGACATGGCCGTTGGGTATACATCTGTTGTATGATGATAAAACTTAACATATTATTACGTTGCTGATTGGATGATTAAATCTTGATCACTGATACGATATGTCATAATATGTTACAGGAATGTCAACTTTAATTGGAACCACGAATTTGTCACTAAGTCCGAGTCTGTTTTTTCAATCGTTCATCAGTTCAATCAAAATTATTTTTATTAAATTCCCTCTTGAGCTGGTATAAGAGGAGCATCATTAACAGGCAATCTTTAATCTTCTCAAAAGCGGTTAACAGTAAATTTAAATCCTTGATAACCGCCACAAAAAGTATCACAATTTTTATGATTTACAGGAAATGATGTTTTTATTTCCCCTCAACAGTTTACACAAGTAAAAGTTTAAAGAACCGAAAACACCAAAATGGACCCCCTCTTGTTCTTCAATCGGCCTATCTTGTCTTGACATAACCTCCATATTTAATCATAATATTTATTAGTATACCTTAGTTATCTTTTTCTTTAACAAATGATCATACAATATTTCTACTATTTTTCTATTTTCAAAGATTTGACTATTTTCCTTCATTAGCATAAACTATTTTCCCTCATTAACATATCTTTTTAACTATTTTCCCTCATTAGCATAAACTATTTTCCCTCATTAACATATCTTTTGTCTGGTGTTTCTTTCAGTATAATAAAACACTTACTGACTGGATATTTGCGGAAAAGTAAGTTGATCTAAGTTTATTGTCCCCTCGGATACAACTATCGCCCTCGGCTACGCCTCGGGGACAATAAACTTACTATTCCGCTAATACCCAGTTAATAAGTATAAACTATGAAACCAGACGTACTTATGACACTGTCATGCTTATTTAAGGTGGATGGGTACTCCAATTTTTTTCCCATAGATTTTCTTTATTTTCTCGGGAAAGTTTCCGTATAATATAAGTATTGAAATAAAGAAATAAAAAAGGGTGTCACCCCTCTTGTTTTTAAAATAACTGATCTGCTCCAGTCCACGCATGGCACCCGTCACGAAGCCAGCTAAAATTATGGTGTTGGAAGATATGTTTGGTGACTGATAGGTTAATGTTTTTTTTTTCTCTAACCCTAAGACAAACAAATTAAAAATCCATGGTACATGTAACTTCTTTAACCCTCAAACAGTACAAAGAATAAAGTTTGAAAAGCTTCTGTAATGTATATAATATTTTTATTTGATTTATTGATAATTATATGAAAGGGACAGGTTATTGGAAAGGGAATATCCTACTAAACAGGACTTCAGACATAGGTATGGGACAGTTCGTTACGGATCCCCACTTAATCATATATAAATAGAAATAGGGAGGACTGATCCTAAACATTGAGACGTTACACACGATGTTGCGTCTATGAACGTAACGTTGAATATTATAACTTTTTTGATAAATGCAAGTAACGTCGACGTCAGAAATCAATTACTCTTGAATTATGATTATGATAAAACCTTTGTTCCAATCTCTTTGATGTATTTGACAATAGAATATTATCAATAATCTAACTATATGGGCATAGCCAAATAAAAAAAAACAGGGACATTTTCATAGGACAAACAAAATTTTAAAACCCTGTTGTTTCATAAAACCGATACAATATGGTAAAATTCACGAAAAATGTATTTTTATATATTAATTTTGTTACTGACTGATTAGCTATTCATATATATTTTAACCTTTAGATTTGTTATCAGCTCAGGAAAGATCAAACGTGACAGGATTTGACACTGTGGTATTTTGTCTTGTTATCTCTCAATGTGCTTCCGATGTCGAAATGATGTTTAAAGCATCACTTTGACATCATATGGACTCAACATGCAAAATTTCGCAAAAATCCGTCGAAGATTTCTTTCATGTTATCCTGTATGTTTTATTATATTTATTGATTGATGTTACGTGTGACAAGCAAAATGTGAACGTATACCTAACTTAAACAACTTGGATCAGAGACGTATAAAACACGTATTTAAATGTCTCTGCTTGGATATAACATTTTAATCCTTACAAATACATTTTTTTATGATTGGTATTAATTTTTTTATATGTACAAGACTACAACAATATAAATATTAAGAATTTTATTCGTTCAATATATGCTACCGTCGATTTTATTTACTAAAATTTATGAACTTTCTTTGAAGACGCAACATCGTACGTAACGTCTATGTAAACATTGAAATTTTTTCGGCGGGGTAATTTTCGTTACGTTCCGCAAAACTAAAGGTAGCGTCGAATTTTTAAAAGCTTTCAGCGAGATGTGTGTCCCACAAAATCGCGAAAATAACACCTCGCAAATATTTCCTAGTGGCAGATCCAGACTTTCTGCTGAGAGGGAGCCCTACCCATATTTTTTTCAAAAAAAGGTGGGGGACCCAATTTTCCGAAAAATCCCTAGGAATTTTAAATATTTTCCAACCTAAGGGGGGGCACCACCCCCCTAAATCCGCCAATGTTTCCACGTGTGTTACACATAAAAACATTCGAGACGGATCCACAATTAAACATATCAGGCGCGGATTAAGGGGTGGCTTGAGGGGCATGCCCCCAACAAAACGGATTAAATACAAATTATTATATTGGAATCACGGTTGTTTCCAAAAATTTGTTTTCAAATTTGCGATTTTTTGCTGCCCTTTTTACTTCAAATCCTGGATCTTCCACTGTAAAGGTTGTTTTATGTATATAAAATGTAGTTTGAACTTTGCACCGGGATAAAGAAATACATATGCGGATCCAGAGGAAGTTTCCTAGTTTGGAACCCCCCACCCCCACCCCTTCCTAAAAAAATAACATTTTGTGAAAAAATAGGCAAATGTTTACAGAAAATGAGGTAAATATTGACAAGAATAGAACATGCACCTCTTTTCTGGAACTCCATTGGAACCCCTTTTTTCGAAGGCTGTGCCCGCCGGTAAATAATAAGTCGGACCTGTACTTCAACGTACACACAAGAATGGGAGACGGATTCTTATTCAAACATAGTTTGAACCGTATTAAAGGTAGGAACACAATCACAACATAAAGATAAAAAAAATGTCTGACCATAAAGGTCTACAAAAAAAATGAAATGATGTCGTGGTGTGAAGTCCGTAGAATTTCTTAATGTCAAATATCTTGACATTTCATTATATAAATCACAATATATAAATCCCTGTGAGCACTACTTTGAACTGATTATAGTTTCAATCAATACTATTTTTGAAATATCTGGCACAAGAAACATACCAAAATTTCTTTGAATCAGATCTACACTTTTTGAGCTATCATTCAGAAACTAAATACATTTGAAAATTTCATCTATTATCAGTAGTATATAGCGCTAGTTCAGATCCATAGGCCCAATGTTAAAGGTTTGCGATTTTCCCCTTCAAATTCCGGGTCCGGAGATCGTTTCCGTTCCGGAACCGAGAAGTGTCTGCCATATTTAGTATGTCGCTGATCTTTGGCCTCAACACCTATGTCTTGCCTAAGTTTTGGTCTCACCTGTCTATTGCCACTGGTCATGTCCTGTCATTGGCAAATATTGGTCTCGCCCTACCTCCATTCAAGGTTTTTTTTATTAGTCTCGCCATACCTCAATTCAAGGTTCTTTTACTAGTCTCGCCCTATCTCCATTCAAGGTTCTTTTATTAGTCTCGCCCTACCTCAATTCAAGGTTCTTTTATTAGTCTCGCCCTACC
>MJUU01057547.1:147297-169714 GCA_002080025.1 Modiolus philippinarum | reverse complement strand
AAATGGATTGAAAATTTGTTTTTAAATGAATGACTTAATCGCAAAGGATAAGGTATTTAAGAGCGAAATTTTCACTCTCTTTGATAAAAATCAATTGACCTTTTTAGACCCTCTCACCCATAAAATGGCTAGCTAGCTACCCCTTCATTTTCAAATATTACATGGAATGGCCCTTTATGTTACAGGAATGCAAAAAGAGCTAGGAGTATCACCTTACATTGTCTATTACATGGACTTTATATATGACCTTAAACTTATAAGGTATATGTGGTATTGAATCAAATGTACCTACAAAATCAGTAATATTTCAGATGTAATACTATATTTTCTCACTTTTAGGACACAACAGTTCCTATTTTTAGCAGTGTGAGACTTCCTTGTCTTGTACCCCACCCCGGGTACAGGACAGCTCACACGCAGCCTTTCCCAGCAAAATCGTAACTATGCTTTGACAACATTTGAAGCCACATTTCGAATTCTTTGTTCAAATAATTATCATTGGTAGTCATAAATGTATTTAGTCTATGTATTATGAAATTGTTGTATTGTTTGAAGTAAGACTTCACAGGTAAATACGAAAAAAAAAAAAATTTCTAAAAATATGGTGCGCTCTGAAAAACATTCCAGATTTCACGGTGTTACAGAAAGGGATGCAACTCCTTGTGTAAACAGGCGAGCAGGGGAAGACATTTCTGTGTGGATTTTAGTGTATTTCAAAGAGAAAAAACTGTGAGAAATAAAATCAAACACCAGTGAAAGTACGAGACAATCTTACCCTTTGGTGTCTGAGATTCTCTTGTCTTGCACTTTTACTGGTGTTAAGATTCTTTGAATCTCGTATGGAAATATAATTTTAATAGATTATATTTAAAAATTATAATTTTTAATATTTAATAGAATCCACGACTGCATCGAGTGAGAAACGACATTTCTACACTAGAGATAGTTAAATTTTCAAATTTTTAAACGCAAGGCTTGCCGAGAGTTTAAAATATTAAAAAATTTAACTATCGAGAGTGTAGAAATGTCGTTTCTCACGAGATATGGTTGTGGATTTTATTTCTGGTTCAAGGTAACTAATTATACTAAAAATAGATCGGTGGGGCACGAAACTAGTCCTATAAAAAAAGTACCTCAAGTTTGGGTATGCCCCAGAGATTTCCCTTAAAATATACAGAAATTCTGCTTTTTGTTTTACAAAATTGATATAGTTCAGAAAATAAAACCAAACAAAGATACTAGTTAAAGCTATTTTGTGGTAGAGTATTGATACAGTATAGTCATTGGAGATCAAAGGGAGATAATTACAGAAAATCCATGTCAAATTTGGTGATGCTCAAAAGGGGCCATTTTCTGAAAAATCTAACCTGACATAGTACCCCGAAAATTTAACCAGTAATGTATGGCGACACCCTCTACATGAAATCAGTTGTTATTAGTGGCAACGAAACATATGGAAATGGCAGTATGACGTCAAGTTTAGGGCATTTTGGTTGAAATTCTACATGAAAATAATTAGTTACCCGGAACCTTCTCTAATGATTTCAAGGAGATTTTGGACAACAAAATGACCCCCCCCTTTTCTGACGATCTGAAATAAATGTGTTCTTTGAGCATGACGTCATCAGGCATGGTTGCCTTTTTTCATGGCGTCACAATGGTAAAGTCGGAAAGAGGCAAACATATTTGACATCATAATTGAATTTCAGCCAACCACTTCCCGAAAACACATTCTCTCTAGAGAGGAGAAACAATTTCTCCCGCTGTTCAGGAAGTATGAGAAATACATAATACATAAAATAAATGCCTACTGTTGGCACCCACTGTCAAAAAAATTTTGAATTTATCCAATTAATTATTAGCATGATTAGCATTTGAAATATGACTGCATTAGAAGGAACACTTGTGTACAGTTTGAAACTGAGGATCATGTGATACTAAGTAACTAGCTGGTTTTTTTTGGGGGAAGACTAAATTCTACAATTAGCTCATTTACCATGGAAATTTAAAAACTGCTTAATCATGGTTGTTATCAATACTAAAATTTCTGATTTTATCCTTTCAACCGCCTAAATTATAGATTTTAAACAACATCATAACTATATCTAGTTTTATGTACAGTGCTTGTTCAGTTATTTCAGTCAATTTGTTTGACTTGGACTAGTAAGAATATATACATCAAAACATTACCTGTATATATTATAATTTATAATTTTGCTTAGTAATAGTATGAAGGTAAATATTACGATAATCAATACCTATAAAAGTCATGCATCTATATATATATATATATATTGTGTTGATTTTATACAAGTCTATAACTTTGGGTAGTCTACATGAATAAACAATTTTGTAGTTTACATGAATAAACAATTTTGTAGTCTACATGAATAAACAATTTTGTAGTCTTCATGAATAAACAATTTTGTAGTCTACATGAATAAAACATTCTTATATGTTTTCAAGCTATCTATCTAACTGTTGCAGCATTCTGATATTTTGCAGTGATTTTCTTACTCATTTGCAGTAGGGGTCTGGGTCCCATTTAATTGTGAAAATAAGTATTAAAATAAATAATTTGAATTGAGAAAATAAATTTCAACATATTTAGCCTTAAACTTAAGCTAATTCTAAATTAAGTTTAAGTAAAAGTTTGATGGTAAATAATTAGCAGGAAGAACTATTATATGAAACAGAAGATTGAAACTAGAGGCTCAGTGACTGAGCCTGTATCGCTCACTTCACAAAATGATGAACAGCAGGGTATTCAATGTTCTGCACCAGGTGTCCATATTTTTGTCAGAATTATTTTTCCCATAGGGTCCAATTTTAAATATAAGTTCCGTGCTAGTGGCTATGTTGCTTGTCGGATCGGAACAAAAAGAGCAGCCTTTGTATAGGACCTTCCATACATCATTCCTGTACATTTTAGTTGAATTTGCTTCAGTGATTTGAAAAGAGTTGATGAAAATGACATTTTTTTCCATAGGGTCCAATGTCAGATATAAGTTCAGTGCTGGCGGCCATGTTTTTTGTTGGATTTAAACNGATCTTTAATGCAAATGAGACTGTCGGCACTTGTTCGTTGTGGTTCGAATTAAGTTCCTATGCAGACTCGGGTCGGAGCGTTCGTCACGACTTGTGATCTGTATCTTTTTACGCGCAATTCGACGTATTTGACATGCTTGTTCGTTGTGGTTCGAATTAAGTTCCTAAACAGACTCGGGTCGGAGCGTTCGTCACGACTTGTGATCTGTACCTTTTTACGCGCAATTCGACGTTTGGATTTACTGGAGGTGACAATATCACGAAATTATAATTCTAGACGGGCAGGAATCGGCGGAAGGCTGCGAGCGTGTCACGTCAAATTTGTATAAAAAAACGAAAGGATTTGTTCATTTATTCAACGCTTCACGAAATTTTGCAGAAAAAACACACATTGAATTGACATGATTTTACGAAACCGAATAGACAAAAATACAAAAAATACGACACGGTTAAAATGAATTCCGTATTATGTACTGATATTTATAGTTAGGCCGCTGTAGACTGCGTTTTATAATTTCAGACCCATGACGAGCTCGATTTTTTACACATAAATTCACGTACGCATCCACGGCGTAGGGGTTAAGACATCCGACTGGTGACCAGAGGGTCGCGGGTTCGAGTCCCGACCGACGACCTTATTTCTTCTTTTTTGCGTCTTGATTTTTCAAATAATATAAAATTCTCACAGTTTTAACCAAGGCCTTCTCAGTTTTGCAAAGATATGTGCCATGCCGACAAATTCTAGGGAAAATGGTCATTCTATGATTTCATGCATAGCTTCACGCCAATTAGAAGTTTACAATGGCCAGAGTGATATTACAACCCTCAGAGGTCAATTGTGATAAATTCAGTGTTTTCCAAACTTTGTTATATTTATTGGCCTGTAAATTTATTTAAAATGATGCAGATGGTGCCATAATTCAAGTCTTTGATCACAAAATACCACCAATTTGTTGGCATGGTTTCATTTTTAGCAACAATGCCCAATGGCATGTTGGTTGACGGATGGTTTACTTACATCTGGTTCACTGGTTTTAGAAAAGAAGATTTGCCCTTTGAAGCAGTGGAGTAAAAAAATATCCTAGGTTCTGGCTTACGTATTAACAAGATAATGCAAATCTTCATTGGAAACAAACTCGGTCCTTGTTATTTTGTGTATTTATTGCGACCTTGCATGACACATACGTTTCATATTTTATTTTTAAAAAAGTGTCATCTGTCGCTATAATAAGGGACGACCATTTGATTTCAGGGGGAGGCTTAGGAGATTTAGCCTGGAAAATTTATTTATTTTCATGAAAATTTCAAATAAATTGCTTATTTCACCAAATGTCATATAAAATTATTTATTTACATAAGCAATAAAAAATTCATTCTTCAAATCAAAATTTAATTATTTATTTTCTTGACAAGAAAGATTACAATATTTTTTTTCACTGACACCAAGATAAAATTATGAACCCCCCCTAAATTATGAATCGCCCCCCCAAAAAAAATCAAATGATTGTCCCCTAATACCATCAAGCCTGTCTTCTGTGAACTCCCACGTGAACTCTGAAAAGGGTCATATAAGACAGGTGTCTCTTTATACAGGTTAAGTCAATATGAAAATTTCTACTTTTGGATAAAGAAAAGTTGGTCACATATGACAGGAGGTCGCTTAATACACGTGGTCACTAAAGGCAGGTTTGACTGTACATGTAATTAATTCATCTTGTTTTAAATGTTATGGCCAAAACAGTGAGTTTGAGCTTTATTTCACTCTGTTAACAATAAAGAAAAATGGAGTAAATGCAAATGAGACAAAGTCTCTACAAATACATGGTAATAAGCAATTGAACAACGCTTTTTTTGTTGTTCTTCATCTTGAAATCTCCATGAGACCTTCAACAATGAGCTTTACCCATGTTCTCAATCAGCTGGAGAAAATTGAATCAAAATTTCCCAGAATGATTCCTTCAGCCAATTAAGTAACATGGCATATGATGCGAAGCAACTTAATATGAGATCTCTTAATATTTTTAATTTCTGATAGTAACCATAAAAGTATAGAGTACGGGAAGTCCTTTGCAAAGGCCTGTATGAACAAAAGCTCAGCATACTCAGGTGCAAGTTCTCATTAAACTCTCTTTAGAACAATTCCATTCAGTCAATTTCAGACATAATGTATGCTTTCGAAAGATCATTGCATTCAGTCAAGTGTTTAAAAAGCGTATATATGTCAATTGAACAATTTCAGCTTCAAAGGAATATATATTTCATAATTAATTATTTTTTGTGACGACAATATGTGCCGATATATACGGCACATATTGTCGCCCCCAATGACGTTTAAATAGCATTTACAAAACCGGCACATATTGTGCAATATGTGCCGTTAATGTCCAGCACATATTGTCGCCGGCGACAATATGTGCCGATAAGGTCTGCACATATTGTCGCCGGCGACAATATGTGCAGGGGCGACAATATGTGCCGTAACATATGCTATGTAAATAAATTACCTGTTTTTACTTAATGTAAAAGCTGGACGTATATATGTCTTATTTCTTTCATCACATAATTCTATTATCAGTTTTAATTAAGTCACCCAAATGAAGTTTGATGACTTATTGTTTTTACTTTGTAAACAAGCACCTGAAGATGTGCAAAAAGGTCTTTCAATTTCCAAAGTGACCACCAGCATTGGACACTTTGAAGTTTGACCTCAAATTTTGTGATTGGAATATCTCGAAAACCGTAAATGATAGCTGTTTAAGTGTAATGACAAAAATGTTTATTAGGTCATGACGGACATTTGTTACATTTGGACGGAAACTCTATGATGAACCATTCATGAGTAGTGCCCCTTTAAAGTTTCGTCACATCTTTTAGTATGTTTTTTCTCGAAAACAGTTAGAGATAGAAACCTGGAACGTTTTCCATTCAACTAAGGTGATATGTGTTACATTTATCTATCAGCTTTTACACACATTTTGGTTTATGGATTTCAAAACGTTTTGATTTAATCTGCCCTGATGGGACATAAGTTGTCGAAATGCGCATTTGCAGAACCTAAATACACAGTAACCTCGGTATTTTGTTATTTAAAAAATGTCAAGGTCAAAGGTCATTGGTCACTTTGAACTTTGAACCTACACATGTGTTTGTTACAACTCGTTAAACCGTAATAGATAGCTGATAACATGTAATAGTAAAAATGAGTACCTTGTTAAGATCTACTTTTGTTACGTTGGGTTCAAAATTATTGGACCAACCATTTTGGGTCTATGGACCAAAAACCAATTTAATTTTGGGTTTTTGCTTATAGCGCAAATACTATTGAAGATGCAAAAAGATGTTTAACATACAAAATGTTCAGGATGACGGGACCTTCAAAATGAGGTCAAGGTCAAAGGTTAAGAAGACAACTGCAAAACTTTATTTCAAGTTAAAGTATCAATATATATATAAGTTTTTTTAATGTTGGTTGTATCGGTTAATCAACATTATGACACAACTTCCTTTCTGACGCAATCCACCACGTGTACTTATGAGGTGTAAGCACTACTAGCACTGATAGACGAAAATGTAATGAGTTTCAGACATTAAATCTGATACGAGGAATAGAAAGAATTATTTCAGAACATATTATTACAATCTTTGGTGATAAATTAACAACACGGCATTCTTTCAAAGAGCACAGGTTAAGGTGACTTGTGTTTGCATGCAAACATATCAATTCTTTTGTACAAACTTTTTTGTGGTTAAATTATGTAATATCAACTTATAAAATGAGAAGCTCTTACGTATGGGACAAAATTTTGTAAAAAAATATAATGCAATTTTTGCTAGAGTTAGTAGGACTCGTATGATAAGTTATGATGATTTTGATTTTTTCGCTCTTGTATAAAAATTAAAATCAGGCAAATAAATCTTTTATGGTTTGAAAAAGTAGAATGTGTTATATTAAAGTATCCAATAGAAAAACAATCAAAATCTTGCAGAGAAATGATTGCGAGAATACTATGTCTGTTCAATATGTATCATTATATGATTGTAATAAAATTTCAACCTTTTTCATTTAAGTTATCTTTTAATGGCCATGACTAGTTCCTTTGGATGTTAAATATGTTTTATTAATATTTAAATTTTTGAATTTGACACCCTTTTATTTACATGCTGTGGCCACCAAAATGCACTAGTACGTAAAGAAATTTATTGCATATATTGTTAAGAGGTCATATAAAATTAAAAGACAATCTGTTAAAGTTCACTTTGTATACAAATTAAAAAGATGGGAAATTGAAAAGCGGAAAATAATAATAGTAAAAAATACCAAATTTCAGTACATTTGATTGATACCATAAATCTGCATCTTTATCATTAAAAAGAAATAAAAAATTAAAATCAGATATTCGAAGAAGTGATAGAGAACAAATACTAAAAAACTAACTATGTAATGAAGAAATTTAATGATTTTCAAAACTTTTCAATGACATTTTTGAAATTAAAAAGAAACCCAACTTAAGGGGGTAGACCTGGGGTAAGAGGAGATAACTCTGTTTTCACTTTTTTATTACTTACACAAACAAATAGAATCATTATGACAGGTACGATCAAAATTTTAAAATTGTAAAAAATTTTCCAGACAGCAAATAAATATTCATTTTGTCATGAAAACAAATGCATAACATCAAGTTATTGATAATGAGCGAATTTTCCTCTACATTTTTGCAATACTGGCCAAAGATAATGAAAATGTGTAAAAGTCGGATTTCTTCCAAGGGAGGTAATTCACAGCACAGATTCCGCAATTTTGTTGATTTTTACTCAGTTTATTCTAAATTAAGAAAAATGAGACAGTAGGATTTTCTAAAATTTTAATATATCTTATGTATACTAGTTTTCTTTCTATTCTCAGTTTTTGGTGAGAAATAAACGACAGAATTTTTTACAAGAAGTGTTTGATAGTGATCAAAATAGAGTAAAAATTTCAGCCTTTGCTGTTCAGAACACCCCATGTATTTCAGTTCAAACTAGTTAAATTTACTATCATTATTCATGTTTACCTAAACACATGTGTTAACTACAGAAATTTGCATTTGAAATATTTTAAATCAAATACAAATTTAATTAGAGCGAATTTTCTACACCACAGTCAAGTTCTGAAAGGATCAATTAATATGAGGAAACAGGGTATCTTTGATGACTACTAAAACAGGACGGTAGAAATTGTTGAAATTGCTTAAAGTCGACATGAACATGTGTAGTTTTAATACTGAAATTTAAAAAAAAAAATTAAACGAGAGGAAAATTTTAGGCTTCCCCAGGTCTACCCCCTTAAAGAGACAACATTAGATAACAATCTAAACTCGCATGTATAAAATGGATAGAAATGTCGGAACAATTAATAGATCTTTTCGAAAGATGCTCTTTTTATTGATTCAAAGGAAAAACACACGCCCTTAGCTGAATTTTGGCTTTTCTATTTAGATCATATTGGTTATTTATTCTCTGTCAGTTTTGACGCGTTTTTCGGTTAATTAACTTCCAAATGTTTTTGTTTGATCTGCACTGATGAGACATAAGATGTCGAAATGCGCATATGCAGAAAATAAATTAACAGCAACTTTGGTATTTTGATAAAAGCTTTTTGTGTGTATTTTTTGATAATTAAGGTGTCTGCAGGGTATTAATTTCCTATTATAGAATTTTGTGAAATTTTCTGTGTAGAAACATAATTATATTATTGTTCAAAATGTAAAATAAAATTTGGGGGTCACCGTGCATTTAAGCTTAAAATCTTTAATTGAAAATTTCAGGATTTTACATGGAAATGATAGGGAAAATGATTATATAAGACTATAGTTTGAAAAATCTATTATAGATTTTTTTCATACTTTACATGTGTTAAATTATTATTATGTAGTATACATATAAAAAATAAAAATTAGGGGTCACCGTTGAAATAAGAGAGAAAAATTGCAAAATATTAATTTCTCAAGTGATATCTTTGTTAAATTATTTTATCAAATTATCTCCTTTGAATAATTTCTGTGTTCTCAAAATCAAGCAATAGATTTAAAGTTCATGTGTTTTAGCTCACGTTTTTGTAACGAAAATGTTATAAAAATGATTAGGAATATAAATTTTAAATACATTTGAACTTTCTTTTCATTCTAAATAATTATTTTGTTAAATTTCTAAATGAATGAAACCTAAATGAACAATTATTAGACAAAAATGGCGGAATAATACCACTGAGACACCTTAAACGTGAAATAAAAAAATTGAGCTGTGAATTTTGCCTTGACCTCTCTTTGAAGGTCACGTCTTCCTGAAAATTTTCATTCAGGGAGCATATAGTTTTTGGTCTGTCTGTTTGTTTGTTTATCCACTAAAACTTTAACATTAGGTTATCTCTTGTGAATGGTAAGTGACAGGGCTTTCATATTTTGCACGTCTATCCGTGTTGCAAAACCTTTCGTGTGAATTAAGAATTTTTGACCTTGCAATCTTGACCTTGGCATAAGATGGATAAAATAACAAACTTTAACATTGGGTATATCTTTTGAAAAGATAGTGATATGGCTTTCATATTTTGCTTGTGTATTCCTTGTGGCAAGATCATTTTAATTGATACCAGAATATTTGACCTCTTAACCTTTACCTTCGCATATGACCATACTTGAAACGTTAACATTGAACTCGGCAGTCTTTTGAATGGTAATTGGACAAAAATAAGTCAAATTCTTATTAGAAAGTGTGCAATATTTTGATGATGATGCATCAGATTTAGGTTTATTTTATATATAGAAGCAATGAACCTCAATGAGAAAATATTTCTGGATATCTAAAGAATTTATTCTGTGAAAATATCTTTTATATTATTGATTGGAGTTCTTCATTTAAAACTTTACCATAGTTGTATCATTTGAATACTAAGTAATATGGTTATTTTTTTTCACAGGTGTTTGTATGTTGATTTTTTTCAGTCGATACCAGAATTTATATATACATATTATTAATTTCTCGGAAGCACATAAATTTCTTTTCATGCCAAAGGTTTCTTAACTACTATTCGGAAGCATAAGTGTCTTGTTTGTATGGATGTCTTTTTTGTATCTTCAATGGCATTTTAGCTATGAGCAAAAGAACCCTGAAATTGGACATCAAAAATGAGGTTTTTCTTTGCAGTAGGCCCGAAACGGTCGGCCCAATTATTTTGGAGCTAAAGCAAAAATGCATACTTTTCAAGACAAACATTGATTTAATTACATTTGAAAAAATATCTCTGAAGTTTTCAGAGTTAATCTGCGTACAAGGTTGAAAAAATTTTGTTCCTAAAAATAAATCTGGCTCATAGGGTCAGCATTGTCAAGCCCAAACCTACCCAGTCAATGTTATCAAGTATTTAAGTTATGCATTTTAACATTTTCTAGGGGATATCTACTTAAGTAGTATTCCAGCTAAGAGTCAGTGGGTGGCAGATTCTGTAGTTTATGGCTTAGATGTATTCATTTGTCATAAAAACACACCATCTAGCTTTTGTAGATTTGTAGTGTAAATTCCAAATATTACGTATTTTACATTTACTATATACTAATACTTTAGTTTTTGTCACATTAACTTCAAGTTTCTAAATTTTGCATTTATACTGAGAAATATTGAGAGCATTTTGCATATTGCGATAGTATAATTGTAACATCTGTATACATTACAATATAACGAACACTAGCGTAGTGCAGTGTGATTTTTTTCGATAGTCCAAGTGATCTTACATAAGATTTATTTTTTAAAAATTTTTGAAACCATTAAAATATATTATCAAGGATGTATTCTCCTGAGGGATCTTAATTTTCCTGCATCAAGTTTTTCCCGAAAACTGTATTTTTAAAGTTTGAAGACCCTGAAAAGATCATTTTTGAAGAGAAAACCATATGTCCGTGTGCATTTTTTTGTGCTATCATCATTTGAAAACCCTTATTTTTGGTGGTTTTGTGCAAATTTCATCAATTTTGACCTATTTTTGAGTCAGTTTTGGAAAAAATATCAATTTCTAGCATCGACTTCACATCTGTAAAAATCAAGATTTTTCAAATATTTCATCAACTATTTGTAACAGTCAAAACTCACCATTTTTGTTTTAAATAGTTGGACAATTATATCTTTAAGAACTTACAAAAGAAATCATATGAATAAGATGCATAATTTCTTGAAAAATAATTTTTATTACCCCTACCCCAAATTGGCTAAATTCTGACTGAGATTAATGGTCAAATTTGGTCAAAAATTAAAATTTCTCATTTCCCGAAAACTACTGGTACATAATTTTTGACACCATTTAGAAGGGTCATTATATAATATAAGTCAATAGAAAAAAATCACTCATTTGGCAAGTTTTAAGAATTATTCATAAACGAGATTTAAACGAGACTGAAACCTCAGGAGAGTACATCCTTAAAAAAGAAAGGGTGATAACTTTCTCAAACCAATGAGACAGGGAAAAAATTCTGACAGTCTACTGTTTTATTGTACACTTGACTTTATATTGTCTTACATGTTAAATATAAAAGTTAAAGTTGTACCTTTTATTACATTGACAACTTTTTCCACAACCATGTACGTACACTGCTTCTAGCTGATCTTTTCTTTAACAATTTTTTACAACAGCTACCACAGGGAAAACAACAACAATATTAAAACAAAAAAAAAAATAAATAAATAAATAAAAAAAGCAACATTTAACCTAGTCCTTTAATTTCAGCTTCTGCTACATAGACCATGCTCGTTCTCTTAGCAATCCAAATTCAAGGAATATTCATACTAGATCTATCCCTAAGAGCTTGACAGAGAACGCCTACTGATACACCCATTTCAGCTTCGTACTTAGATCTTTTGTTGTACATTGGATTAACTCACTGATAATGTGACGGATAGGGCATGTTCACCCTTCCGGAGCACCTGCGGTCCCACTGTTTGTGCTTAATTTTTGTGTTGTCTTGTATATCGTACTGTTAATTTCTAAATTTTTGTCTTCCGATGTTTGTGGCTCAGATTTGTCCTCGATAGTATTCGAATACTGAAGAGATTTACGGAACCTTTTCGAAATTTTCAACCTGATACTGTTTGATGCTTAGAGAAGAAAAGGATTTTAATTTGCTTTGCCTAAGGGTTGGAATGAATGAATGTGCAAATAGGCTATCAACAGATCTTTCAATACCATATATACCTTATTTGGGTGTTGTACGCGAGGTAGGACATGCTCACCATTCCGTATAGCCCCTCATTTCACGTTCGGTTCCTAGGAGTTCACACTGCAACTGCCATAGTTCTAAATAACTTAATACCGAAGTTACTGTGAATTTTGATTCTGCATATGCGCATTTCGACAACTTATGTCTCTTCAGTGCAGATAAAATCTAAATGTTTAGAAGACCATAAAGCCAAATATCTTTGAAAACTGATAGAGAACAAATTACCAAATATGATCTAAATAGAAAGCCAAAACCAGCTAAGGACAGAGCTTTGGATGAGGGAGATACTCCTTAGTTTCAACAAAATTTCCAAAAAATTAGATATTGTAAGGTTCCAAATAGAATCGGCTTTCGGGTCAGCACCGAAGTACTGACTACTGGGCTGGTGAATACCCTCGGGGACTAACAGTCCACCAGCAGAGGCATCGACCCAGTGGTAACAAATAACTTAATACCGAAGTTACTGTGAATTTTGATTCGGCATATTTCGACAACTTATGTCTCTTCAGTGCAGATAAAATCTAAATGTTTGGAAGACCATAAAGCCAAATATCTTTCAAAACTGAAAGAGAACAAATTACCAAATATGATTTTTATATTCATGCTTTGTGGCTGTCTTTGTGTATGTGTATGTGTGTGTATTTTTTTTCTTCAGTTTTTGCTATTTCTTGACTTTATTCTTTATTTTTTGTAATCATCACATACTTAGTTCCTTCGATATCGCACTGCCGATGATTTATCAAATGTAATCTTAAGAATAATGAAACTGAAGTTAATATGTTGTTGTTGAAATCTTTATAGTGTTTTTTGGTCCACGAAAATATATATGTCATAACAAAAATCAGTAAGATATCAATAAAAAGCCAAGTTCGGGTAAGGGTAGAGCTTTTCACTGCATGAGGGAGATACTTCTTACTTGTATAATTTAAGTAATAATTATTGCGAGTGTCCGAATAATCTGAATTCGGGTCCCAGCTGCGAAGTAATGATATATCATGTTGGTGAATATCCTAAGAGTTTAACAGTCCACCAACAGAGGCATCGACCCAGTTGTAACCAAAGTCACTGTTAATTTAGTTTCTGCTGTTAGCAAGCTTATATTTCTTAAGCGAAGATCAAATAGCCCTCAACATTTACTCTAAACTTTGGAACCCCAGCTATTTGCTCATTTCGATGTATACAATGACTTTATATTGTTTTCATTTATTGTTAGGAATTGTAAATTATGTTCTTCACACCAACACTGAAACATTGAATGTTCAATCATGCAGGTTGTCAGCTCATGATCTATGGAACAATTCAAATATTTCATCATGGGACCTAAATTGTCTTTTTTTTTCAAAACCAGGAGGATATTACAAAATAAGGCATTCATCATACACTTTTTCAATTCATTCTGATAATGACCACCGTCTGATGATCCCATGTTACGAGGACACAACATTAAATTAAAAATTCATCATACGATTTATCAATTCAGTCTGATCATTACCCCCTTTCAATAATCCCATGTTGCTAGGTCACAACACATATGATTTGATGTAGCCAAATAACTTAAATATCGACATAAGAGGACTCAACGATAGGCATGGAGTGTTCAAAATAAAAAAAACCACATAATTTTCATTTACAGACGTGATCAAAATCGTTATTCAAAATTTATTACCAAAAAGAACATCGACTTTGGCTTAACACAATATTTCTGGAATGATAAAAGTACCAAAACAATTTTTCAACATCGAATGAAAGTATCGAGACAAAGTTGAGACGTTTGCTGTTTAAAAAGAAAGTGTCTGAGTACCAAAAAAATATTTTTGTAGACATTATAATTATAATGATAATAATAAGTTTCTAATCATTTTTTACAGATCACACATGGTGGATACAAACGAATCCCATAATGTCCTCCAACAAAATTGCCGACAGGATTGGCCTGTGTGGACCTGTATATTTGGCAATGTCAGTGGAATGTGTAGCACAACACTATGGTTTATTGTGCTTCTCCCTCAAGTATGGAAGAACTTCCGGCGGAAGTCAGTGAGGGGATTAAGCGTCCTTTGGGCTACAGCTAATTTTACGGCATCTTTGATTAACCTATTTTTTGTTTTTATATATGTACATATACCATTATATGGTCAGATAAGTTCTGTATACTGTCCAATTTTAGAATTTGCTCTCCTTATTCAGTTTTGGATGTATGGAAGATACCGTATGATCGAAAAAATTGTGTATGCCTGTATTTGTTTCTCAATTTGGGGAATTGTAATTGCTGTTGAGCTGATATTTAAAATTGAAAATTTCATTGAATACGTCGCAATTCTGTTATGGTGCATTGAAACTTTTCCACAGGTAAATATTAGTTACAAACTAACTGTCCAATGCATTGTTTAATAATTTTGCAAAAAGGGTTGGCCTTTCTTATCTATGATGAACATTAAAACGAATTGTTTAACAGTTAGATTCGTATCTCCGAATTTTATTATTATTTATTTTAATTCTAAACATAAGGAAAAAATAACAAAATAAACAATAAAAGAAAATTGAGGATTACACATGAGAAAAAGTCCTTATTAATAAATGTATTTTAAAGCTTTGCAATGACAAAAGGCTTTAAATGTTGTTCTCTATCTTTAAAAGTATGAAATAAGAATAATCTTATGATACAACGAGTTCCACAAAACGTCATAGATCGTCTGAGCACTCTTATCAATATTACTAACCAAAGTCCAACAATACACACACCGGTAGGACTGATTATATCGATTGGACTGGCCGAACACTTGATTTTTTTATTCATCATAATTTTAATGATAGAGATGGCCAAACAGCAATTGTTTAAATTGTTTAAACTTTGAATATAATCTTATTGATAGAACTGATAAAAATCCATCGATACAACACACAATTATCTCAAAAGTCCGCTATATATTAATTCGTCATATATAAAGTAGTCAGTATTGAACTGTTTCTCCAATCCATTTCAGGTATTATTAAATATGAGGCTTCAGTCAACAAGTGGTCAGGCTACTGTCTCTGTTGTCATTGCTATGGTGGGTAAAACTACAGATTTCTTTGCCAATAATATTCTAGTCATGCCATTACAGTATGTAATTATGTGCTACTTTTCAAGTAGTGTGGCTTTTATCAATGGCTTTCAAGTTGCATGGTATTACGGACAAGACTATTTAATCGAACGGAAGGACGACGTAAACTCGATCAATAAAAGTCAACAAGACAAGCCAAAAGGCAACCAATCAACGGAATCGGTATGTCCTGAACCATTCGATGTAACTTTTAGTTCTACATCACACCTGACTCTAAAAGGACAGAATGAATCACACAACTGGAAAATAACAATGGTTGTACGTATATACTGTATGGTAGTGATTACATGTCTGCTCGCTATGTGCATTGTTGGATTTCTGTTGAATGTACGGTCTTTTTATGGATTGTTTGCACCCTCGTCCATTGCCATTATTATTGGCACTGCCTATTTATACTTTTCTAAATATGAACGTTCAAGGTATTCGATAACAACAAAATAAACATAACACAGTTTGAAAGTTTTTTTTTTCAATATTGTATTTTTATATTTTGTTAGCTAAATAGTGTGGAGTTGGTAAAACAATTCCCCGTGTAAGAGATGTATGCTGTTTATTTTTCTTAGATATGTTGTATATTCTTGTACATGAGATAATATATCATGTGTAAACTTTGTTCAATTACTATTATCTAAATTTATGTAAATTCTAAAACCTAAGGTTTAACGTTTTGCCCTTTGCTATATTTGATATTATACAATTATGGTCTTTTGTAGAGGTCGATATGAGTTTTAATAGACCTAAAAATTGATATTGACCGACGCCGGAGGCGGAGGTTAATATCTGAATTTTTAGGTCTATTAAAACTCATATCGACCGATACAAAAGATCCATAATTGTTTTATTACATAATTTATACTCAGTTTACTTGGTAATTGTAAGATTTTTCAACAATTTTCCTTCAGGATAACAGTAGTACAAGACGGCAGTTGTACATTTGTATTTACTTTTCAATGTGCTTTCCACGTGGCTTTCCAATCTCTTCATACAAAGATGAATGCATCAAGCAGCTATCAGTACATTATTTTATGTTCACGACATAATTTTTTAATGATTTTATATAACGTAATAAAAATCTCTCGATTCTGCAACATATGTACACGTCTTTTTTCAAAGTTTAGATTTTTTCGTGACATATTATCATGAGAATCTGAAATTGCGTCCTTAAAGTCTTTTATGGAAATAATAAATGAACATCACCTACCTTGTGTTACTACGACTCAGTCTGATTCCCATGTCTAGAAATTGAGGTGAAACTTGCAGAACTGCTAAAACGCATACCCCGATTGTGTATCGCATTATCTGAATTTCGATCACCTTCCGGGTATTTGTAAAAAGCAGTCTATTTGTTGCAAAATGATTCTAATCAACAAACGTCTGCTTCTAGCCCAACGCCATTTTGTCAATTGTTATGATGGGCTTCTCGAACATACTTATAATAAAGCCTTTCTGATTGGCCGAAAGTCTCGTGACTCCGTGTAAATCTGTTTTTCATTGGCTATTTAAATAGATTCTCAAAATAGATTTCGCGAGTCAATATCGTTTTTAAGCAGACCTGAGAAATGAAAGTGAAAGTGGAAGCGAGTCAATTCGATTTTTTATTGAATATCATGTGACAGGTTTTCACCCAATAGATTAACTCTATTATAATCATTATGTAATAATACTAATTATTAGGATTTCGTTTGGTTTTTTGCATTTTAAACACTTTTGGAAATTATGGATTTCCTATTTTTGGGTTCTAGTGCTGCTGATGAGGAATTAATTTCCAAAATTGCCATACAGCTCATTAAAATTATTGCAGTTGGAGTTAACATATGTATTTTGGTCTCATGTTCATTTACTCCATATCCTTTCATAAAAAAAATTGTAATATGGAAACTATTAATTAAGGATATGGAAATTATAAAATGTGTCGATGTCTTCAGTTTACCTTATTAGTAAATACCACATTTGTCAGTATAATACAATAATGAGAGTAAAATACAAGGATTTGATAACAAATTATAGCTTTTTCTAAAATCATTTTATAAAATAATCAAAACAAAAGTAATAAAAAAGCACAGCTCTATATAATATGAATGATAATGTTTTGGTAAGATGAGCTGCAAAGGTAGAATATATGATTCCGAATGCCAAAAGTGGTGAAAATCATATTTTCAGATCCGTAAACATCGGAAAATCCAGAAAGATCTACCGCTGAATTTTAACCCGTGTTGTATTGCCATCTATGGCAACACCGCCTGCACAATGTCAAGCGCTCTAGACCACTCGATCAGCCACCTAAGGCTATAAAATATAGCTTTCGAAACCGGGATTAAATCAAGTACAAATCAGAATTCTTAATCAGAATTCCATTTTGTACTAGGGGGGTTCTGGACCTTACTGGATTCCAATTTGTGCTTTATCCTATGATTACAATATTCACCAGCTGATCCAGCTTTCGAAAGAGGTGGCTTCCAACCGATTTGTTACATTATGTCTGATAAGTTGTAAGATAAATAAGATATTACTTTTGATTGGTTTTAGATAAAACAAATAATACGCACAGTAACACGCCAAATCAACAAAAATGCAGATAAAACAACAGTACCAGACAATCAATGTTCTGTTAGGAAGGTTTGTCATTCAAGCAGCCTGAAAAGCAGAAGTTTGTACTTTAAACAGCAGATATATCATTCAGAGCATACCCGATCAGCTTAAAAAAATAGTAAAACATAGCACAAATTGAAAGTTACACGTCGCAAAGAGACAAATCTTCAATTAAATATCATATCTTGAATATTCATATCGATTGCCCATACTAATTACTTCGTGATCATATTTTGCAATTATTGCACGTCTATAACGATTTTTGTGAAGAATAGTCACGATACTGAATTCATGAACTGGTATAGATACTGAGGAAGAAAATATTTCTCAATACAATTTCAGGGACTAATATGTAGGTAAGCATGATTGCAAGTATTCTTAAGGTTCATGTGACAGAGTTTCTCGGCACTTTGAAATGACTACCAATTCGGAAGTAACATATCCAAAAGGAAAACTAAAAACTAATATAAAATATAATAAAGAAATACAGATATACTAGTAACCGGGAGAAAATGCGTTCCAGAATTGATGGACATTTTATGTTTAATTTTTAGTTAACAAATAATAAATTGAAATCTAAAGAAGCTTTTAGACAATAAATTAAAATCTATAGACACTGTCAAAAACACCGTTATTGAATAATTGTAATATTGATTTTATAAATTTACTTTTCTTACATTTAATGAGGGGGGGGGGGGCGGCCCTTTTTCGGGATGCCGGGATTGGACGTTTTTAAGCTCGGGATTTCTTAATTTTAAGCCCGGGATTTCGAGAAATTGATGCATCGAGAATCGGGATTTTATCAATTTAACCTCGGGATCGCGGGAATAATCTACATCGAGATTCGGGAAATCGATGATTTATCCAGGAATTCGGGAGTTTTTCCGTTTCTCTCAAATGCATAACCGGGTACGCGGGTTGGTACATTTTCCGATATTTAAAAAAATATATAATTTATTTATGGTCTGTGTTGTTTACTTTTGTATGTGTTTGAATATCGCCAATTTTCTTTTCTGTGTTATACTCATGTTATGGAATAAAAAAGATAACAGGAAACACCTAAAATGGCCGAAAAACATAGCCACATGCCAGAAAGTAAATAGGAACTGCACAAGAAAAAAAANAAAATACAAAAGACAAACATAAACAATGTCTTAGTTTCTTTTTTTCCAATGCTGTCATTGTCCTTGAATTAGTCGTTTTAGACTGCCGGTTTGTCCTCACTTACTTTTTGATATCAACATAAGAATCACATGAATATAACTTTTTGTATGGATTGTTTCGAACCTTCGTGTAAACTTTTCACAAAATAACGCTTACCTACGCTGAGATACGATTGCCGTACAGTGTTATGAACAGATCATGATGCATTTAAATTTCTAATGCACACGGGAACATTTTATTTTTGTCAAGATTTTGAGACCTGTTCAGTTCTTTGAACTTAGTAAAATTTTATGTTTTAACAAGTACGCATATTTCCGATATTTTGAAAATAATATAGGGTTATTGCATGAATATTGGGGAATATTGTCCCGTGTAGAATTTTATATTCCCCAATATTCATGCAATAACCCTTTTATTGTATAGCAAAGCTAAAATTACCACGAATTTTGTTGTCAATGACGTCATGAAATTGAAGTCATATTTGCACTAGTGCAATATGGAAATTTATTGCATGCTTACTTTTGGTTGCTTTCTTAATGAAATATTATGTTGCTATACAATAATATAATTTATTTATGGTCCGTGTTGTTATCATGCATCATTTTCATATTCGAGGCCCGTCATGGGTTTCTTGATTACCTGATTATCAGGGCATTTTTTAAATGATTATTTGATTACGAGGGCATTTATTTAGTGATTATTTGATTATTAGCTTGCATTTTTATATACTTTTTGATTATTAAGCCAACAATTTTTTGATTACCAAGGTAAAAATTTAATGATTATCTGATTACCAAGGCAAAAATTTAATGATTATTTGATTCCTAGGACCCCATGAGGACCCTCATTACTAGTCTGCGCAGATGATGATGCATGCTCTGAAATCATTGCAGCAAATTAAACTAACTAATGGTGTAGGGTAGGGCCTTTACAAAGATTGCTCATGACGATTCGATTAGACAAAACACGGTTGCTAGCGCAGAACATACGGTCTAATTTTGACCATATGGGAAAATCATATTTTGATTATGTCCTCTGAAACCCAGAAGCAAATTCAACCAAACTTTGCAGGAATGTTGTATAGTATATCCTTAAGTTACAATGATTGCTCATTTTATTAGGATCCGAAAAAAAAATGACCAGCCAGCCCAGAAAATAGTTTTAACACTGGACTGTATGCATGAGAAAAAAAGGTAATTTTCATCATCTGCTCCGAAACTATTGAAGCAAATTTGACAAAACTGCAACTGAATGATAAAAGAAGGTCCTTCCTATATATATAAAGATTGCTCATTTCAGCCTGATTCGACAAAAAGCATGGACCAACAGGGAGTTTAGTTAAACATTTAACACAGGACCTTATGGCAAAACTACCTGTTATAAAAGCATTTTCTCAGGTAACGGTTAAGACTCAGTCTCTGAGTCTTTGACAAAAACACTTTTGTTCAACTTCTAAAATATATACTCAAACGATTTTCACCAAAAAAGTTACACAATGGTTGATACATACAAGAAATGTCATGCACCTATTTAACAACTCGTTAATTGCAAGTATAGATTTTGACCAATTAAATATATAATAACATGCTTAACCCTACCGCTGGCTTTTGCTAGTGCCGGTACCAAGTCCGGCTGTCGGACTTCCTATCGTTGCTTACGTTTGTCTTTTGTCTTGTTTGTGTTTTTCCTGTGCAGTTCCATGGCAGATTGTGGCATGTGACTGTTATTTTCAGCCATTGTAGATGTTTCCTGTTATTCCCTTCTTTACATTCATTAATCTCATCACTAAAGATATTTAGGATATTTCACAACAACCTCTTTTCATCATTCTTCGTCATTATCATGTAAATGAATGACTAACTAACTGTAAATTGAAGAAAGTTGTAAATTTATGAGCTTCATATTACTGTTAGAAGATGGCTGGACACCGGAGCTGGACATATGTGTAATGTCTTGCACAACCTGGGCCATGTAAGAGGTGCACAGTCGTTCATTTCAAAGATGAATGTGGCACAGTCGGGCATTATTTTCAGAAATTTCTTTTTGTTTTGTTATTTTATTTTGTTTATTGGACAAATATAATATCAAAAGAAAGTAAAAATTAAATGGAGGTAAGGCTATAGATGACGTCGATTATTACAGAAATATTTGAAGTGCATTTCTCTCTATCCAATATGTCAAAACAATCCGTCAAGCGAAAAGAAAATTTCAATTCCCTAACGGGATTCGGGAGTGTTTTTAAGTTCGGGATGTCGGGATTTAGAAAAAATTAAGTCGGGATTCCGGGATGAGACCCACTCCAGTCCCCCTCTTTAATTGAATGACATTGTATACCTTTAAGTTAATCCGGCAACATTACATAACATTGTCGGAAAAGGACAAGATAATCCGAAAATTAATCATTTGTATTTCTCATGTCAATTTCACTAGACTCAAGCTAGCGAACAATAAGCCAGCGAACAATAAGCAAAATCAAGCCAGCGAACAATAAGGTAGCGAACAATAAGAAAGGGCGCCAAAATGATCACAACTAAAGACCGAAGAGATGCATAAGACATGAATCATTTACAAATGTGATCACAACTAATAACCAAAGAAATACATAGACATAAAACGTTTACAAATAATGAATGTATATTCTAAATAGCCCGACTCATTAATTTCTGATTTATTTTTCCATCGATAGAATTTGATTTATTTTGTACAATAATACCTTTTTCTTTCTACGTATTTCCAAATATTTTTGAAAGTTGCATTGTGAAAAATAAAGGAAAAGACGAAAATAAAGGCATACAATTAAACGGAAATATATTCAATCATATGCGATTTACTGTTAAATTATGTAGATTTGAATGTTTACATGTCATTGTAAATCAGTTACATTTTTTTAAAATCTAAATACTTGCCCTTTGCATTTATTTTTTTAAAAAAGGGTTGGGGGGAGGGGCGGAAAAAATGTTTTGGTACTACTGCTTTCATTGAAATCAAGCATGTTTAAGAAGATTTTGAAAAGTCATTATAAAGTTATGTTCTAAGTAAAAAAATGGTATAGAATGAACATGCGTATTCATACGTCCAGTGTTTTCTTCCTATTCAATGAATAGTGTTTGCTGGATCTCGATGACCTTATACAGAAACAAATATGCTAAGACATTTTTAGAGATTACTAAGAATTTAGGTTTTTCTAATCAATATTTTTTCTAATACATGTATTCAAATATATACGTATTTTAAAACCAAGCGGGAAGCGGCGCAAATAAGCTTTAATTTCCA